>DWKC01000256.1:0-14176 GCA_018249195.1 Racta chiria
GTATCGATGACTATCGTAAAACAGGAAAACCGATCGTCGGGGTATTGAGTTACTGTACCTACACGGTATACCTACCTAATACTTGCAGGTGTTGATTGTCGACGTCAACGTCATTATTATGATTAATATTAGAAATATTCTTTATTGCTGCGGATTTGTATTATTTACAGCCTTACAGACGTCTATAATAGAAACCTAATGGCTAACGTCGGGGTGAGCCCATAAGGTCAGTCGCAGGGACGCAAAGGAGACTCCGGTGCGTTAATATGAAATCTCGGAGCCTCCTCATATGTATCGGATGGCTACCCTGGGGGGGTTTTAGTAGCTAGACATCCCACATAATCCAGCTAGACATTCCACATAGGTTCGTGTATGTTAAGAAGATTTCTCCTTTGATAACAAAAAGAAAAGGTTGAATTTGTAGCGATATTTAAGTATTCATTAAATTGTAATTTGTCCGCGTGTTTCGTTTCGGTACCCTGTCGAGTTATTTCTCATTTCTTTTTTCTGCCTATCACTAATTGCAATGAGTTATTAATGTTTATAACATTTTTAGAACCTTTTTGAAGGTTATATTTTATTTATCAAAATTTCAGTTATTGCAGTGAAGTGAACCTGTCAAAATGACCTTATGGACCTTGTAAGGCTTAATAAATTTAGGCTTAATAGTAATCCCTTGTTGCTTCTGAGTTATCTTAGTAAAAATCTTTTAAATAAAACGTTCAGTGAATATAAAATGCAACCAAACGCATATTAATTTTGCAAGTTTTTCTATCATTGATTATTCAATGAACCCGTATACTTTTTCCTTAAACTAACAATTAATGAGATACCATGAACGGTACTGGCGCGTTTCTGTTTTTTGACGACTGGATTCTAGAAACTTTTCCATATATAGTGAGAGAGGAAACGCTGAAGGGGGAAAATGTCAACTTAAACGGACCACAGACAGACAAACCGGTAGCCGGCACCATTCGGAGGCTAAATGAAAGACCATTAATCGCCCTGTCTGCCTCAATTAAAAATGCATGGTTTTTGTATGATAGATCGTCGTGTTTCCATCGTGAAGGAACGTTCTTCTAGGTTTCATAAATGTATAATTAAATTATATTATTTATTAATTTGTATATTATATAAATTGTATAACTACTGGTTCCTTTGATCGTGTATCACTATATCATGCTTTAAGTATTTTGTATCATTGATATTGCTTGTTCTCTTTTTATTCTTGTTACTTTTAAAAACAATTAAATGGTTTTGTAATATAAAGTGCACTTACTCGGCGTCTTTAATTACGAGGATGAAGCAATGTCCGGTAGTAAACGTGAAGGAAATATTAAGAAGATTCCACGTTTTATTTCTTAACTAGCTGAGCCTGCGACTCTGTTCGCGCAGAATTTGTAGAGACGGAATTCTTTAATTTGTCATATATTTTTTATTTGTGCGTCGATTTTAATAAAAATAAGTGTCAATCCATGCTTAGTCCAATACATCAGTGAAAACCGCGTTCAAATCGGATTAACCGTTTTTGAGATTAGCGCGAACAAAAGCACAGACAAACAAACAGATAAACAGACAAAAATTCTAAAAATAGATGTTTTGGGATCTACTCCTTACTACAAACCCCCTATAAGTTTCTTCCATATTTCTTCCATGTACAGACAGGTTTTATTATATGAAATCTATCTATACTGCGTTTAACAGGTTTGGAATCGTAAGTTTATCAGTAAAGTCAATGTCTCATTGTTATTCACAAAAGGATCAGTTTTATTTTTCAGTCCCACCATAAAGTCTAATTAAAAGCCATTTGCTTCACCATCAATTAATGAAGTGATTATTTTGATGTCTCTGAATCCAATGTTGATTTACAACAATCCCGTTTCGGTAGCGTTGTCACGTTAAGTGTTGTATTTATCCACTATAAACGTTTCCGTGGGAATTATAACAAGGTCGTAATGCATTCGTGAATCTCGAACGACTGCCGCTACGGTACTTACCTATAATAAATTGGTTATATGCAAATTGCATACAAAACGTAGTGTGTGTTTTTGAAGAAATTTATTTTGTATTGTTTGAGGATGTATTTGAAAAATAAACGATTTACGCGTGTGTGAGTGAACCTATGCAATAAATGCGACCTTGTGATACTGAAGGTTATGCTATATTATAGACTAGTTGAGAATGAATATAGTCGGAATTATTAAAATTCTCAGATATTTTTTACTTGTGCATCTATTTAAATTAATATACCCCTGAGGTCAATCCAAACTTAGCACAATACCTCAGGGACGTAATTCTATTGTAGAGACGGAATTCTTTTATTTGTCATATCTTCTTTATTTGTGCATCAATTTTAATAAAAATACCTCCAAGTGTCAATCCAAACTTAGCTCAATACATCAGTGAAAACCGCATTCAAATCGGATAATTTCTGAGATGAACGTGAACAAAGTCACAGACAAACAGATAAACAGACAATTTCTAAAAATGATTTTTTTTGTTCTATTCCTTACTACGAACCCCTAAGTTTCTTCCAAATATCTTCTAAGCACAGACAGCGATCTGCTACAGAAAATTACTATATGTATGATATATTGTTGGAGGATCTATTTGCAAAATAAACGATTTACGTGCGCGTGAACTGAAGCAAAATAATGCGACCTTCTGGTACTGGAGGTTATGCTTCATTATACAATTTAATTTTCCTGGACTAGTAATTGTGATGAACAGAACCAGTTACACGTTCAGTATAAATACTTTTTAAAACAGCACTGATATCCCAATCTCCAACAATCTAATTAGAGTCAGTTTACTGCGTCCGCTGTGGTCTTCACGAACGAATTTTTCGTCGACTTCAATCAAAATTGAGTCAAGATTAATTGCCTCTGAAACAAAGTTAATGACCAATTTGTTTCCGAAGCTACGTATCATCAATCATTGTTTTAATTTGGAACGGTCGAATCCTGAATTTGACGACGATAACTTTGAAATGCGGAACGCGCAGAGCTCTGTTTACGGATTTACCGTTGAAACCGTCAAGATCGTAAGACACTTTTATAGATAAATAAATATCTCTGGACAACTCACACACGGCCTGCTGAAACTAAGCGCTAACTTGTACTATGGTGATCAGACAACTGATAAACATACATATATTTAAATTCATACTTATATAGATATTTTTTTACACCTAGACACAAATTCAAATTCCAAATTTTTATTTCATCATAGGAACATCGAGCTCACTTAATGTTTGTCCTGGGTTTGTTTCGAACCTACAACCTCAGTGTCAGTAATCAGGTTCACTAACCACTATATCAACAGGCCTGTCAAATACATACACATAGTTACAGTATGATAAAAAATAATACCTATCCACGCAGTTAAGTATGTTTTCGATGCACATAATAGTTATGTTCCCGATAGGTATTTCTTATTTAGCTATATTCAACTAGTAAAGTAATATTTTGTCTACTTTTTTATTCGCTTAATGTAAGGTCGTGTTTTTGAAAAGTGAAGAAAGTGTGTTTATAGCCCAAAACTTTGGAATACTAAATCTTTAAAACGGTCGTAATTTAATTTTAAACATTCAGTGAGCGATTGCAAATACAGATGGAATGGTCTTTGCAACAATGTTGCAGCAAATTTATATTCGCACTGTTAATTTGGCACATGATGACACTTTTGCGCATTATTTAACGCTGTGTTAAATAATAATCTTATTCAAATCAAATCAAAATCGTTTATTTCATTTAGGTATTATAAATACACTTAAGAACGTCAAATATTTAAATTTTACCACCGTTTCGGATAGGTGCCATAATAAAGAGGAGAAGAAACGGCGAAAGAAACTCCTCTCCTCCTCGTCCTATTATAGCTTAATATAAGCTTTAGTAAATAAGTAAAAGACAATACACGAATTATGGATAATTTCCATTTTTGAAGTAAATGTGTGATAATTATTTATTCATTTGGCAAATATTTATCGTTTTTCGTCATAAAAACGTCATAATACGTCGTATAAATATTTTAATGTTCACTCTTTTAACTTCTCGTAGCTGATATTTATTCATTATAGTAATATTGGATTCTATATTTTACTCATCTATATATGTATACATGTATAATGCTCAAACACCTTTTAACGTGAGCGTAACAAATGCGTATAGTCAAGCCAGTAACAAGCGAGTGAGATCACCAGATTCCGGCCATCACCTACCAATTGCCGTGCTCGTTACCAATTGCGAGACCCCAATTGAGATTGTCTCCGCGATGATGACGGATGCAGCAACCCCGACGACAACGCAATTGGTTTCCGGCGATCTTTCATTTGCTTCACCCAATACGATGCGGGCACCCAATAAGTTCCCCTGACTACTTGATGCACTGATTACTACCAATTGTTGTGAATGTCTGTGCACGTGAATTGGATCAATTGAATACGGGCGGGTCTCTTAGGATACATCAATATCGAAGAAATATTATTTTGTGTAATATTACTTCAATTTTTATAGTAGTTACTTACTAGGAATCGTTAATTTTACTGCAATTA
This sequence comes from Racta chiria, assembly GCA_018249195.1. Classification (NCBI taxonomy): domain Eukaryota; kingdom Metazoa; phylum Arthropoda; class Insecta; order Lepidoptera; family Hesperiidae; genus Racta; species Racta chiria. Next base: position 4,553 of record DWKC01000256.1, read on the forward strand.
ATTCAAATGCCACTTCTGTCTTTATTTTTATTAGCGATCGTTTATAATCTACGATTTTTCTAAGTTTTATTTGACACTGCAACAGTCCTGTTATTATGTTTAATTTCGTACAAGTTAATTATACGTATTGTACACGCTCGAAACGTAATTTATTTGGTTTATTGAAAATATTTTTCCATAATCGTGTATCAAGTATTGCGAATTACCGCAATTTATCTCCGGCCATTACCGGGCTCAGTGAACGTTTTCGATTGCAAATTCATTTATTCATGTCTGATAGAGCACAATGAAGATAAATGGCGCACCTCGAAAGTGGCGTATTTTGAGGCTGTGTTTAATATAATAAATCAGCGACAAATCAATGCTTATCAGCGGATTTGCCTCACAGCGTAATACGCGGTGGGAATGATGCAGAGTTTCCTGCGTCGAGTGAATCGAGAACTGGCCTGTTGTGCCTTTAGCGATGATGTCCTTGGACTTAGGGTTGTCTGCGGCTGTTATTGGCGATTTATTTTTTTATTGAATAATAATGATACTCTTTATTGCATACCAGAAAATAAACAACATTACAGATGAAAAAATAAATAGTAAACAAAAGGCGGACTTATCGCTAACAAGCGATCTCTTCCAGGCAACCTGGGGCTTTGGAGTTAAAGATGCATGTGAAAGAGGTAGGGTGTACTACCTAAGCAAGATAGAAGAAAAGGATATACAAATATGGCATAGAGGTTAGAAGAAGAGTAAAAGGAAGGAAAGATTTTAAGATTCGGATTGAAAATATAGTCTTGACTTGAGTTTTAAGTGTCTTAATTGAATTAAGGTTTATTGTGATTTATTTTATGCTTTGCCACCTCAATATGAAAAGAGATCCGGGTTCAGTGGTGGGTCATTCAATAATGGGTTGAAGCCATTTTATGCTTTTAATTACTTTGATATTGAATTTGATTTACAAATACCAATTTTACATATATTGCACACAGGCATTGACCTTAGCCAAGTGAACTGTTGTTTTGTAACTGTTATTTACTCGGTCTTTAGTATTTCATACAAACAATGCTAATGATAGATTACCTGTTCGTTTATTGGTTCTTTAAATTAAATTAAGTACTAGGAATGGAGTAAAGGATTTCGTTACATTATCAGAAACTGTCGGACTTTTGTTTGCTGGAACTATGAAATATCATCCTGTTCCATAACTTCTATAACTTCTGTAGTTTCTATAAGTTCGACAACCCTATTTCAATTCATACATGTATTATATATATGTACCGATGTACTGTCCTGCATGTTATGCTGCTATGTAATTTCCATTCATTCTCTGTGGACTGTCGTTAAAGATACTCGGAGGACTCCTCGGGGCACGTACAAGCTCCATTCAGCCTTTACTCACTAACCATTGGCTTTGTAATAACGTAGTAGCAAAGTTTGTTATTGGTTCAATTATAAAATGTTTAGCGTTTAAGTTTTTTAAAGACGTCATAAAAATAATATTGCAGTAATTATCTAACGATCCGTTTCTTGTGACACATTATGATTTAAAATATTGCAATAAGAACGTCATTGATGATCTACGAAACCTCTTGTAAAAGAAGTGTTATGTAATTGTATTAGATTTCATATTTGAAATTTGTTATATTATTATATTATTTAATAAATAGCATGTTCAAAGTTTAATGAAGTTGCTTCCTAATTCATTTCAATTCAATTCAACAACCTATTATTAACATTAATTACTTTTGTTATTTACATAAAGCACGTTTCTATGTCGGTCCAATGAGGTGTCCGATAGCTATTCTAGCATGCTCAACATATCCTGCTTGGCATGTACAGCAAATGCCATCGCAGCTCCTTGCCAGGTGTGTCATTCAGCGCTATCTCAGATCAGTGTCGCTGCAAACGACCCAGTATGCAGTCCCACGCCCAAACTGGGCGCATATTTTACGCTGTATAAGTTTGCAGCCCCGTCCGGATAATATTTATGTGCCAACTGCAAGTATATTTGAATATGTAATCTGATCGTATGATTATGCTGTCGAAGGCCACTTGTTTATTCATAATCGTAGATTTAGAGCGCACAGCTTACGGCTGCGTTCTGCGTATGGCTACGGCACAAGCAATCGCTTGGATATTACTACATTCCAAATAATGAACTTATGGTGAGGTCTGATTTTAAATAGTGACTTGTGAGGCAATAACTCCATCTCCTCCTACATTTTTATACAATTATGTATTAATACAGCGTATAGTTCTCTCTATTTTTTTTTAATTTGATTTCTGTGCTTGGCATCATTTCATTTATTGTACGAGTGATCTTATTGTTATTTTGATTCCATGTTGCTTGTAAGGTTTTTCTCGAATTATTTAGTTTGTTTATTTGTTGTATTTTCCTTTCGACGATAATGTCAACGATAGCCGCAAGCCGCTAGACGCTGACGCTGTACCCCAGCAATATCGCGTTTAATTTAAATTAATACTCGGCTAATACGTCACTGCCCCGTTCTAACAGTCACCGATTTAGTTAAACACTTCATTTAGCGTTGTTGGTATTATTGGAGTGCAGCCGCCAGAAATATGGAGTAATATAGATATCGAAAGTCGTTCTTGTTAGCTTGCTCGGAGTTGGGGTTAGGCACCTACTTTCCAAGTCCTGCCTTAGATTAGGCTCAGTGGCGTTGGAACCGTAAAAAATCTAAATTGTATCAACATATATATACATATTTTATATAATAATATGCATATAATAAACCTGTAACAGATCGCTGTCTATACATGGAAGATATTTGGGAGAAACTTATAGGCGTTTGTAGTAAGAAATGGGACACAAAATGACCATTTTTAGATTTTTTGTTTGTTTATCAGTTTGTCTGTGCCTTTGTTCGCGCTAATCTCAGAAACGGCTGATCCGATTTGAATGCGGTTTTGATAGTAGGCCACCGATGTATTGGGCTAAGCATTGATTGACACTTAGGGGTATTTTTATTGAATCAGTCAATAAAAAAAGATATGACAAATTAAATAATTTCGTATATACAAATTCCGCGCGGAGTCGCCTGCACAGCTAGTTTATTAATAAAAATAAGACTATAAAAGACGTTAATGAGAAAATCAATAATTGATTGTGTTAAAGGAAATACTTAAATAAATTTATTCTTTACCAGGCAGTTAATTGAATGGCTCCAATTATTCTTCGATTCATTTACCTTCTTTCACAGCTCGAGAACAATCAGTATGCTCTGAATGAAAAATAAATAAAAGATCGGGCGGATCCTTTCACAGCTCGAACCTAGTGTTATGTCGATACTTCGATACGTATACTCTTAATGCATGTAGTTCTCCTTAGTCGAAAGCTGTCTGAACAAGGGCTGGGGCGCTGCGGGACGCGTCCAATAAATCGGGCCTCCATTGTGCTGTCGCGCTACACACTAAATTGCACTTTTGTGCCGGCGAGGGCAGAACAGCGGAATGGAGTGCTATAGAGTCGATTTGAAAAATATTTTTTAGGTTTCCATTTTATATAAGATATACATTATAAATTAGCTGCTCCGTAAGACGTTGTTCTGCATTTTTTTTACATGTAATCACGTCAGGGATATCAGATCTTAAAATTTAAACTATCTTTAGTAAATACTCGACACGTTAAAAATCTTTTCCTAGGAAAGCAATTCAATCTCTTCAATAGTTTCGCTGATCCTTTAGCGTACCAAGTCAGGCTTTATTGTTAAGACCCGCCTTTATTGTTTTCAAACATTTTAATAGTTATTCTGTTAAGGGCTGAAACGTATCCAAATAACCAAATATCATTAAAATTGGTCCATTCGTTCTTGAGTTATAAAAAGTGTAACTAACACGTTTTTTGACTTTGTTTCCTATATTCTGTATTCTTTCTTATATTTAAAATTAAGCATTAAAAATAAATCTACATATAGTGTTATCTTTAGCAGATTACAAAAAGTAAGATCACGGACGTAAGAAAATAAAATATTCCTAAAAAAATATTTCCTAACGCATCGCGAGCACACCGCAGTTTTCCATTTCTACGCTACTCGACACAAAATTGCAAACTTATGTTTTATACAATTCCTCCCAAACGACGCGTTTTTGGTCTTCCCGCCGCGGGAAGTGCGAAATTCGCATCGAATTATCTCTGCCACCAAAAAAATAACAACATTTACACCTGTATTTCTGATACAAAAAATTCGAGACGAATAACAAAGGCGACACGAGAAATAAAAACCACGGAGAAGCGAGCACTAACTCACGTTTCACGATAAAATCCCAAATCCCGTGATTCGATTTGAATGACGATCTTGAGTATAAAATATATGAAGCATTTGTGATGCGGTGCGTTTGGCATTGTGCCTTTGGAAGGCACTGGATTTATTATAGTCCTCTCGATATTTTTATTGAACTTTCATAAAACTCTGCCATTAACGATGTTGGGTCGACGCGCACCACACTCGGAGTTCTATAAATCATATCGATGTGAATAGGTGCTTATTATAACACTCTGCATTGAAAGGCGAACGTTTCTGTTGCACTGTTCTTATTTATGTTGAAAATAACTCTGTTCCTAGGATTGAATTGAACTGAGGCATAAAAGGTGATCAATTATGCAAAAATAATGCTCCAATAAGGGCTTGTAAAACCCATTGATTGCGTTGTGCTTGGTAGAAGTCGAGTGGTTTGAACTCACTAATGGCCCACCACGCTGCTCCAATGCGGGTTGGTGGAGGGGTTGGTAGCCTACCCAACTGTTGGAAGATTTTAAGCCGCCCAAAGGCCTCTGACATTGCTTAACGATAAAAAATGGGACCGACGGGCTTTATGCTTCGTCGTCGAGCAATGTAGGAAGTCGAGTAATCATAGTATATAGTTCGTTTCAAATAGGAAGCTAAAGGTTGGAATGTATCCGTTCCGAGAACAAGTACATGTGCACGGAAATGCTCTGTTTACTTGGATTCCATTTTTGGACAGATCCTTTTAAGTTTCTCGTTCGCCGTGTTCGGATAACAACGGATTTTGTAACGCTGCTATTTCTGGTGCACAATGAAATTAATGGTATCTACTGGATCGCCGGCTGCGAGTGGTCCATTTCGTAATGTTCGCCTATTTCACGCTGTCCAGTCCCATAACTGAATGTAGACCGGCATACTCCGGTTTTGATACTAAAAGCTTTTGATATTGAATTAAAATATGAAACAGAAGGAATTTTAGCTTAGGTTAATATTGATTTGCGTCTAGGTAAAACAGAAATGTTACCATGTATTGCAATGTTGACTCTTTTTAATTTTTAATTTTAGAACGTACCATTTTAAACTTTTTTATGTGATTATTTGTAATTTTTTATTAATGTATGCGATGTTTACCTGTTGGTATTGTCATGGAACCTAAGACTATTAACTAGTGTTTATTCATTTATTGTGTGATAATTGTTGGTAAACCATCAAATAATAAAAATAAGCATGTGGACGAGCGACAGGTCACCTGATGGTAAGTGATCACCGCCGCTCATGGACATTAACAACACCAGGCTGAGATGACATTAATCTGTTGCCTGCCGGGAAGGATTTGATAGACCCTCACGCGCGGGGAAGGCAAAAAAAGAAGGGAAGCAATACATTAACTTTCAAAAAGTACAAGCAATGATGCATTTAAAGAAATAAGAATCGACAGATATACCTCATTAAACTTTTCAACTTCTTTATGGTAGGTGTAAGTACCATAATAGAATGTGTCTCGTCCTATATGGAAATGCGGCTTTGCGGCACGCTCTCAAAGGCGAGTACTTAATAAGGACGTGTCTCCTTAATTCCCGCCGAGCTCGGTGTGGCCGGAGACATTCCAACACGGGTTTGCTCTCTGGCCTCCCGGCATTTTTGTGTTTACGCGTCTCGTTTTTCTCGCCAACCATTTCCCACCTCGCCCTGTTCTGAAGAATTTAAACGAGCGACCGATTTCCATTGGCCCCGGTTAATTTTTGATCGCATTCTCTAGAAGAATTAGACGCGACGATTCGAAAAGTTGACAATGAGTTTCGTTCGATTTTTAAGTAGCTTCGCGTCTCTTCAGTTTTTCGGGTGACGTAATTTTTTCGTTGAAGTGCTTGCCAATGGTTTCACTGCATTTAAATTTTGACCTTAGACTTATGTATGTTATTATTGTATGTATGTTATACTAGTATTACGTACTAGCTGTGCCCGCGACTTCGTCCGCGTTTGAATTTAATATAATTCTAAAATAAAAGTTCCAATTTCTCCTTATTACATCAGTTATAAGGCAGTGAAAGCACTATCAAAATCGGTCCAGCCGTTCCAGGGATTAGCCGGAACAAACAGACCGACAGACAGAGAGAAATCATAACAAATGACCTTATTTTAGTAACAGAAAAAGCCGCATAATTAAAGTCAACCAAATTGTAATTCTCGGTTTCTGTATAATTAATTACTTGAGATTAAAAAAAAACTATTTTTTTTTTCTTATATTTAACAACAATATATAAATCATTGATACGACAATGCTTTGTTAAAACCTCTGCTTTTATATTGAATAGGTGTAAACAAAATGTAATACTTTATTTTATGATTTTCCTCTGAAAATAAATATTATTTACCTTACTCTTATGAAATTCAATTCATACGCAACAAATAAATGGTCGGTCGGAGCGGAGGTTCTTATTGTATCGGGACCGGTATTACGTGTCCTTGCTTTTTTCGTTGCTATCGGACCTGCGGATTGTTTTGTTCTTCGTGTGTGTATTGAACGGGGGGTTAACAGGAGCGTTGGCGCCAGTGCAGCGGCCGGCGCGGCGCGGCAAATGCAGTGCCGCCTCTCGCGCATGCTATCTTGATGCTGTCTGCGCGTGCGCCGTCGTGTGCGATCTACATATTGGATGCTGCTGACACTGAAGTAGTATGTATTGTATTTACAATACATACAACTTGGTTATTTAACCGAAATAAACGAACTAGTGTAATTACTTGTAGACTTCATTCGCGCGGTATTGGTAGGTATAGACGGAATCTTTAAATTGTCATATTTTTTTATTTGTGCATCAAATCACAAATCGGATCACCCGTTTCTGAGATTAGCGATAAAAAGATTAACATACAAAAATTCTAAAAATAGTAGTTTTGGGTTTTATACTTTACTACTAACACCCCTAATCTTCCATGTACAAACAACGATGTGTTACAGATTTATTCAATGTATGATTTATATAAACCTAGCGTAATGATACTGGGTATATCTACACTTTCGCTTGTGCTTTTCCTATTTAAGATGGATCTATGTCATAGTTTTTACATAAAGAAGTATTGATTTATATGCTTACATTTCTCATTCTATTCGCTTCAGTCCGATGGCGGTTCAGAGTCGTTTATTTTAAAAGAGCATTGTTAAAATGCGATGGCGCATGCAGATAGACATGTTGACATATGGACCTTACTCGTCCAAAAAGAAATAAGTTAAATAGGATTCAACACGTTCGTGTCGAGTTCAAGGGCCTATCTGATTTTTATATATATTGTCACGCCATGGCCCTCGTTTCGCGGGAATGCGAAGTCGAACGATGCGAGCATATTGTTCTTCTCTTATCTGATCCAGTGCTTGCCGCTGGCTGGTTAAAATATTTAATAATACGATTAAAGTAACATGCAATGGAAATTGATATAATATGGATATAATAAGATTCGCCTGTTGGGTCTAGTGATTAGTGAAACTGACTGCTAAGCTAAGTCTAAGGTTGTGGGCTCGATTCCCACCCAGGACAAACTTTTCGGTGATCAACAGGAATGTTTGTTTTGTGAGTCTGGGTGTAAAAAATATCTATTTAAGTGAGTATTTAAAGAATATATTTATGTTTATCAGTTGTCTGGTCACCATAGCACAAGCTAACGCTTAGTTTGGAATCAGATGGCCGTGTGTGAGTTGTACAAAGATGTTTATAAAAAAATAGTAATTGGTTTTTTGTATCTGATGTGTATTGGAAGACGGTAACTCATATGCCGGTTGGTTAGAAAAGAAAATCCATGTGTGTTTTAACATCATAATATTTAAATTAAATTGGTAATTATTGAACAATTCGCACGCTTATAACAGAGCTAATAGCAGAAAAGTGGGCTTAAAGGGATACAATTATTTTACAGATAGATCACATATATATAGAGATAGAAGAGTTGCTAGAGCAAGACAGAAAGCTAAGTGTTGGGAGAAGGGATATGGCAGCTAGTTTTCAGTAAAATATTTCATTGTGATAATTAAACAATTGAAGTGTATGAAACATAAATTGCTACTTGCGTTCCTAACAGTTAATGTTTTAAAGCGAAGTATGAAAAAACTTTAAAATATTACGAAATATCTGAACATTTAAAACTCCCGTTAGTTTAATTGCCTAACCAATTATTGTTTTATTCTCTAAACATGTGCTCGGCCAAGTAACAACCACAGACCATATTAGTGTTGAACCAAGCGATTGTATCCGTCCGTGTATCCGTTGCCCGCTAATTGACGTACGTCGGTGTTGTGCGCTCAAATTGTACTCAAATATTGGCTTCATCTCGCGAAGCGCTCGACAAACACAACTCGGCTGTTTGTCTGTTTGTCCCGCTCGATGAGTTGACTCTGTCTCGGTATCTCGGTGTCCACGCCGTCTATATGTATGTATTTTTACTCAGTAGGATAGATGTGACTGCGTTAGCGATTGTATGTGGAAAAGTATTAAGAATGGCATGTCATAATGTTATCAATATATACAAAACTCTTCCGTTACTGAGTGACAGACAACGCATGGCCGAAACTACTGGATGCAATATGCTGAAATTTAATATTCCTTGGAGAGCACTATACAGCACTACAGGGGAGCACTTAAAATGGATTTTTGTAAATTCACGCCCTCAAACACAAAACAGGGATAAACTGTTTTTTTTTATTTCTTCTAAGGCATCACTTGAGACTTTGTGTATAGGTCCCTCACGTAACGCAAGTGCACTAAGAACCGTTTTGTGGAAATTACCAGCCCACCCCGACTGCCGAGGTGTCAATGACAAAAATGGTCGCACTCAGATAATGGCGTGGTGTACTCACGGCCTCTGATGTTTCAGTGCGCCCGTCAACAGTTTTTTTAAACTCAGCCCCGCCGCGACCTGTACTAGCCGAGTCTGGTCCCGGCCGTTTCTTTGAATCCTTTTAAGGGACCATGTCTACTATATTAGGCATTATGTCTATACACGAGTGATCTCCACATACTACATACTAGTATGGTGAAACGGCTTTTTGTTGTATATGGACTGATTAATTACTGTGGGAATATTTAAAATATTTGTCCTCGTGAGAACGAAACTGCTAAGACATGGTAAGAAGACACCGATTAGTAATCGATGATCAATAGGAGCATGGCATAGTAGGGGTATGGAGGACTACTACGAAAGTGACGCGAGTTCACATATTTTTAGGAAGAGAAATTGAAATAGTTCTATTTCCATAAACGTTGATTCGTCATCATCGTCATTGCAATCCATAACTGTACCACTATTGGGTTTGGGTCTCCATTGACAATGTGAGGGATGAAGGTCATAGTTCACCACGCTGGCCAAATGCGTATTGGTAGAGTTCACACTCTCTCGGGAG
>DWKC01000257.1:0-14176 GCA_018249195.1 Racta chiria
GTGCAGTGTGTGGCCGCACAGTGCTGTAGGGTAAACACGTACCCAGAGATGGGCCCGCATGGAGCATCGTGCGCGGAGGGCTCTGGTTGCGTTCCATTGGAGATCCCGGAGTCCTCCACATAGAGCTAAGGAAGTCCACCGGAGGGTTTTAGTGCGTTAAAAATCCCACATAACCCTGTGTCGCTCCCACGGGACCGGGTACCTTTTGCAGGTTGCACCCTCGATAACAAAAAAAAAGGTACTAGACAGGTTCAATTTTACGGAACAAAAATTAAACGACTGAAAATTTACTATCAGCTGGAACGTCTGTTTTTTCATCAGCCTTTCAGAGAATAGAATAAAATATCTTGGAAGCTCCACAATAGGTACTGTACCAAGATCATTTTAATTGATTTAAATAAGTTATCGACGTTTTTCGCACAGCTGAATAATTTGCTTTGTGAAAACAAGAAAAACAATAATGAAATTGAACTATCCTTTCCGACTTACCCTTTTTCATTTGCAACGTCTCAGTTGGTAGTCTTTGAAGAATGATTTATTTATCTTGGATTTTCTTAGTAAGGTTGGAAGTTGGAAGTTGTTCGAGTTCGTGGTATAATTTAAAATATTTTTGCTATGGCTGCCATTCTATTTAATTTTTCTTGTTGTGATTATGGTATTGTAGTGAGTCTTGTTATTTAAAACGGGATTATTGCTTTATCGAAAATCATAAACTTCTACTATAATTCACGCAAATCTTGTGTTTAAACCCCTATGCGTGCGTATATGTAAAAGCAGAGCCTAATGATCTGAACGTTGTTCTCTTGAACGGGAGGTCCTGGTTTAAATCGTGCTGCTCGCTCGTTTAATGTTCAAAGTTATATGCGTATTAGAAGTTGATTATCACTTGCTACGATGAAGGTAAACGTCACTCTTAAGATTTCTCCATAAAGTTCTCAAACGCGTGGTGGACTATGACCTGTACCCCTCACATGAGAATATTATTATCTCTATTAATCTCAAAAAGCTACTCGTCAGATATCGCTTAAATATAAATGACCAAAATAACTTAACCAAATGACAAACACTTTTGAACAAAAAAACAATCACTAAAATCGGTACATCCCATAAAAAGATACTGAAAACCAGTACTCGTGGTCCGTGGCATTTTCAACTGAGTGTGGACCTTTTTCGGCACTACCTTTTTTAATCTTTGCTTTATTTTTTTTTTTTCGTTGTAGCGTCGATATAAAGGTTTCTTTTTTTCTTTTTAACGAACATAAAAACCTAGTTGAATTGAAAACTCCTTTTCTTGAAGTAAGTTAAAAATTATGTTTCGTAGTAGATTTTCTAGTGTAGAATCTTGTGGCTTCAATACCTTCGCTCGCTCCACTGGCCCTCTGTTATTAACTTGAATTATGGCGTCTACTTCTTCCCTGTATTTCGAACCAGGTTGCCGGCTCGTAGAGTCAGTAGTTCTAGCTTTATATTTTGTACTAGTGTAACAAATTGAACTACTTCGCATTAATTAACTGTACAAAGAACCTATGAAACGTTAGTTGCAGAAATAGTAGGAAGGTTGAAGATTACTTTATTTATATGTAGGTAATATGCCTTAATTATTATAGTTTATGTTATTATTATAGGTTACAGTTATAACATAAGTTTGTATGCTTAAATTAATACTGCGCTAAGTTAAGGCCCCTGTTCTACATGGTGCAGTATTGGCCCACTACTGAGCCCGAGTCTCTCGTGATACTAGGGAGGCTTAAAGCATACTCCACCACGCTGCTCCAATTCAGATTGATGGAGGGATTAGTGGCCAATCCAAGTATCGGAATTTTTATGCCATTCATACTAGCTAACAAAAGCTAATCTTTAGAATTCAAGAATGTTCCAATAGTCATAAAATACGCCACTTAATCACGTCTAACGCTTTGTCGCTTACCTCTAATAAGGTCGATTCTTCCGAACTAAATTGCATCATTCTCCACCTTAAATACATAGTCATAAAGGCTCTTCTTATCGGTTTAAGCTGATTCCGTTTCGACTGGTATGTGGAGACCTTAACCTCTTCATGAGCTAACTTTGATCTCTTATATGCGCAGTGCTTTTAAATTCTAAACGAGGAAAAAAATGAATGATCGATTACTTCTAGCTAATGTTAAAATACTTACCAAAAATTTTAAAATTCCGTTTTTATTTTCATTAGAATGGAAAATGTTTTTATCTTTGGCATTTGTTAAATAATATATAAATACATCATCAATGATGCATATGTAAAATGAACCAATTACAATGCGGTTTTAATATTAGTATTAGTTTGGAAACAATTGCTACTCTCGATGTAACAGAGGTAGGTATAAGTAAGTGTGTTTACTTTAGAATATATTATTAGGGAACAGAATCCTTTCTAAACCCACTTATGTGTTGTACAGATCTTCTCTAGCTTTATGAGAACGTGATCCAATTTAAATTAAGTGTTTAGTGTTGCGCATTTCATGAAATTAAACTTTGTTTCATTGAAATAATAAATGTTTCATGCTTTATTTTGTTTTATAAAATAAAATCTATAAATTTACGGCATTGACTCTTCTAAAGAAATCGAGTTCAAATTTCTTGCCGGGTTTTCTCACTATTTATAATTATTGTATTACACTACTAGACATTGGGTGAGTCAAAAGTGCTACTAATTTTAATCTCTAATTAGGTAAGGAGTTCATGATTCAAGTTACTGAAGCTACAAAATTTTGTTTTGACCAAATGACGATTAGCCCCATTCGCTGTTTATTCTAAGATTATTTTGTTCATAATCTTGAAATTTATTTTGTTCAAACCCTGAAATTTATTTTGTTCATAATCTTTAAATTTATTTTGTTCAAACCTTGAGTTTTATTTTGTTCAATATCTCAAGGTTTATTTTGTTTCCATTCTCCAGGTTTATTTTGTTCCTAATCTCGAGGTTGATTTTCATCTTAATTTCAAGACTTATTTTGTTCCTAATCTAAAAGTTTATTTGCTTCCTAATCTTAAAGCTTATTATATTCCTAATCCCATAGCCAGGCAATCATAGTAGGCCCAGATGTGAATAACTTGACACGGGCTCCAATTCACGAAATTTATTTTATGAGGAGTTGTTTATCATCCGCATATCTGTATATCAACAGCCCATAAAATTTCTATAAGGGCATCAATTTATAATACTTTTAAGAATTATACCGCCGTATAATAATACAGTTCATAATACTGTATAATAATACAGTTCACTTTTTTCTTGCCTTTTTTTCGTCTTCCTTTACGTTTCCTTTAAGGCCGGCAACATGTTGGTGAGACCAGGGGATGGAAACAATCATCAGGTGAATCGTCTGCTCATTTACCAACTTCCTATGTAATGTAATATTCTTTGTTTACAGTACAAAGCAGTGAACTAAAAGCATAAGAAAATATATTCATAACTAGCTGAGCCAGCAACTTCGTTCGCGCGGAATTTGTATAGTGTTTTTGGGTTCTATTCCTTACTACAAACCCCCCCTTTAAATTTCTTCCATATATCTTCCATGTACAGAGAGTCGTCAGCTACATAATTATTTAGAAAGTATCTTAATTTGTATTTTCATTACCAAAAAATATTAACTGCTTAGTTAAATTAACATACCTACAAAAAATCTTTTTGATTATTATCGCGTAACAATGCAGTAAAACAAATCTTAAATATAATAAAAGAACAGTGTTAGTCAGTTTGAATAAAAATAAAAAGGTTTTCTCATAACAGTACCTACATCCATTATTAGGGAGAACAAACGTGTGTGGAGTGAATCGACCTGCCTATATTACAAAGAGTGTATTGTATGTGTTACAGTACTTTTTAGGGACCCGTATCAAAAACGTTCAAAACGGGAACCTATTCATAAGACTTCGCAGTTCGTCCACCTGTTCATAAATCCGTCCATCCGGTCAATAGCTCGATCTCCTAAACCATATTGAATAAACACTTAAAATTGATACAGAATATGTATTATAGTAGCCATTATAACGAAAAATGTTAAAAGTGTCAAATAATTCATGGGATTCCCTTAAGAGAACCGGTTCCTCACATGACACTTGAAATTTTCCTAGAATCTTTATTACTATGTCTATTAAGACAATTAATAACAAAACTGTAATATGCCCCTTATAAAAATAATATGTTTTTCAGAGTAAATATTTAACACTGTTACGGAACCACTAATGTGCGTTTACTACTCGCACTTGGCCGATATTATTAAGGTTATTTCCAAACGGGAGGAACGAAACCTCCTGTGGAAACGAACGGTAATGTGTCTGTATATCTTACCCATTTTAAAGCGTATTTTTTGCAATTCTTAACAAATTTGTGTAATGTTTTTGCTATAAAAATGTAGATTTTTATAAATAAATGTTGTGACTTCTTGTTTCCATTGTAAGAATAAACTCTTGAGGAATTAATGACTCTGTAAATAATATTACAATAGTACATTATTAAACGAGTGTGCTGCGTTAGTTATGTAATGATCAAACGCACACGCGTGTCATACGACTTTTTTCAACACAGTAAATAATGTAAAATTCACTTCATTTCGACGGTGTTAGTTATCAATCACAGGTTATATATCAATATCGACGTAATTTAAATTTTTTTGTGTACATAAATGAGTAATTAAAAATAAACTAAATAACTAATAAAACGGCGAAAAATTTAACAAATTTAAAATGACGAAGATGACCGTTCCTGTCGACAGAAGATATTTAAATCATTAGTTACTTTAAAACTTAAAAGATGGCGCTGTACTGGTCGATGAATCAAGGAGACGTTTGCCTTAAATTCGTTCCGTACATTCTATAATTTGACTAGAAAACCACGCTGCAATATCGGCGCAAATTGTTTACGTATGAAAGGAAAAAAATATCTAACGTGAAGGTTAAGGCATAACAAAAATTGTGTCCAAATAACATTGACATATACCTTCCGGAGAGTCGTTGGAATCGACCCTTTTCTAGATATATCATGTTTCACCGGGAGTTGCGTGTTCCGCAGCTAAATTGATATTAATTTTTCTACGTATTATGTTGCTTATGTTTACCTTCTAAACCAGGTCAGAATTAAATAAATGCAAGGTTTGTTGATTTGGGACTCTGCTCCCTATCACAGGCTTAACGTTTCTGTGGTTTAATTTACTATGCTTTTATAAAATAATAAGATCGTCCGTGTAACATAATAATATTATAATTTTATTGTTATAGATATGGCTGGACGGGTTAACACCTTATTGTATCCACGAGTTACTAAGAACTACACGAGATCTACTTAGAAACGAAATGTTGGGTAAAATTTTTGAGTAGGGCAGATATTTATGTGACAGATAGATATCTATTCTCGGGTCATCGGCGTTAGTGATGTGCTGTCCATGCTGCCTGCATCTGATCCAATAGATGTACATACAGTGAAACATACATTCGACAATTTTGCATTGTAACCAGATATGCCAGACAAACAGCAGATAAAAAAATCTAAAAATCATTGTTTGAATTCTTGTCTTTTCTAGAAACCTCCAGTAATGTTTTTTTTCCAAATATCTTCAATGTACAGACTACAAGCATTTACACATTTATTAAATTTACTAAGCATTAAATGTCAAATTCTTATAAGTAATGGTTCGATTACAGCATTAGTTTGAGGGTTTACACAATGACAAATTTTAATCAATTAATTAATTGTTAATTAAAAGGGGTGACTGTTCTATTAATTAATAAAACACGAGCGGCCGCCCGCGGCTTCGCCCGTGTGGTACGTTGATAAAATGTGTTTTCCAAACTATAATCTATCTCAATGCCAGATTTCATCCGGATCCGTTCAATATTTTTGCATGAAGAAGTAACATACATCCATCCAGCCTCACATACTTCAGTAAGATTATGATCTCAAAAAAGCATTAGAAATTTACACAATAATTAAAAGATGAGAAATAATTATTCTATCACCAATACACCTTCTATTGTATTATTCACAGAATGAAACTGAATAGAAATTTAGATTTTCTGAACAGCCAGCGTAATTGGATATTAAGTAATTAATACTGGATTGGATAAAATAATAGGCCATTAGCGCAATTCTCACCGTTTTACTCGAAGACTGATGATTAACGACTCTTAGTAGGTACAGTAGGTACGATGAAACGGCTCTATTAAATTATTATTTTTAATCTTTCCCCTAAGCTTGTTATATTAATGATGTGGAAGTAATGATTTATTTATCAGCACAGTTTCAATGTAAAACATAAATCATTGATGCTACAAAATATACAATACATCCGTACCCCCGTAAAAGACTGGCCTGAAGAAAATAATTACTCGATGGATAATTGCAGATGGCATGGAAAACTAAACACTTACAAAACTTAAAAAATAAAACCGATAACCAGAGAACAAAGAATCATTTGCCAAATAAATGTCCAGCCAGGAAATCGAGCCCGAGAACTCTAATTTCTCTGACAGAGTCACTACCAACCAGCTACAGTGCCGTTTATATGAATCATATACCATCTGCTTTCCTTTTCTCGTAATTACTACTTGCTTAATGCACTACTAAGACTAGGTTACTGGGCAGTTCAAAATATATCAAAATGTGTTATTTTGATGAAGATCAATTACTATTAATAATTACTTACTAAGTAAGAAGGAAGCTTCCTACTAATTATTATCAGATATGGGCAATATTTTTTTAACTTTTAAAAACGGTTAAATTACATGTTATTTTGCCCTTTGCTAATTACTACTTATGTAATGGGTCCTACTCGTAATATATTTGGCAGAACCTGCAGGCTCAGGACGAAGGCCTCTGAATTCTGTCAAGTTAAACATAGGTCGTTTTCATTAGTCTCTCGCATATTTTATTTCGACCTACCGTCGACGGTTCGCAAATTACTCGCATAATGCCCTAAACCTCATTTGTCTTCTACAAGATAATTTAAGAGGAAATAATTCTGCTAGACGCACTAATTGAGCTTGAATTAATTAAGTAGGCAAACATAAACAAGTGTCAAGCTAAGGGCTTGGTTGCTTGTAATGAACACCTTGAAAAAGCGACGGAAGCGCGAAGAAATACTGAAGAACATTTTATTAAAAGAAAAAACATGTTCTGTTAGTTGAGTTTTACACGGGTTGACTTTTCTCGTTGGTTAATTGAGCTTGAAATTATAGTAATAGTAGCCGGTAAACCTACCTTTTCTGTAGTCAGACTCAATATTGTTGACTGTTTCTATTTTTATTTTTACTTACTTGATTGTTTACCTCAATAGCTATATAAAACTGTATGCCTGAATGTAATCGTGTACATCAGGCTCTTGCTAATCTGTGATTTCTTCTAGATACGTAATTTTTAAAAGAAGATAAAAAGTTTAATAAAAATAATAAATTGCATAAAAAGAATTCGAGTTATTGCATGAAAAATTCGTGTATACGAGCACCTAAATCCTAAAATAATTAGATACATGAGTCTGTAATTACTTGCGATACTTATAAATATATTTTCAATTTTAATTCGGATTTTGCGTTTTTAGATGATTATTGTTAGTTTAATATATGGAGAAATTTCGCGAAACCTACCTAGATTAAATATGATTTATCATATTTGCCATTGTTAAGGGATAGTTTACTCGTAATTATCGCTGTGTCAACATCAAAAGCCAGATAGTTATTTAAGATAATTATAGAACAGCTTGCTATTGACGTATGTCTAAAGACAACTCAAATCGTATAACAGATTGCGTATTTGAAGCGAAAACCACATACGATATTTGTGCGATATTTATAATGCTAATGTTAATGTGACATCTTTCGAAATGATCTATGCTCTTATTGCCACATGTATAAGGTAATATAGTCGTTATAAAACGTAGTTGATCGTTTGTGCGGTAGCGTAGAGATGAATACTGTAGTGACCTATACAGCTTAGACTTATCGACAGCCAACCATAGAACAGACTTTGAGCGTGACATTAGCACAGAGGAAACGAATTAAAAATTATACTAGCCGAGATAGTAGGAGCGTTAAAAAAACTTAAGTTGCATAAAACAGTCGGTATAGATAACATCACAGCTGAAATCCTAAAAGATTTGGGTGAGAGAGGAAGAACAAAGCTCATTGAACTGTACAAATCAGGCTGGAAAAGTTTACAATGACCTAACTAGTCACATTCAGCTCAATTAGGTACCTTCTCAAAAAAAGGGGGGCAATTAAAAAATGCTAAAATTCTAGAACAATTGCTCTTATATCATACACTACCAAATACTGCGACATATAATCAAGAGCAGACTGCGCCACTACATAAGACTTTTAAATCCCACGAGAACAAACTGGGTGTTTTAAAGGTAAAGGGCATTTGCATTGGGGAAGCAAATACTCATTGTCAGATTGCTAGTGGAGAAATGCTATGAATTAATCATCTCAGCATCTCATGTGTTTTATAGATAACCAAAAAGCACCCAACTGCATGCTGGAAGCATTTGTGGATGGTACTGAATAAGATTGGAGTGGTGAGAGTTGAGAAGGCTCTCTAGCACATGTCTGCAAAGAGTACTCCAGTATTAATTAGGTAAAACGGCGAGAGATCAATGGGTCGAAGCATAAAATTATGGATAGTCCAGATATCTGAATAACTAAATATCTCGAGCGGTGATTCACTATGCCTCAGACCGCGGAAAATAGTTGCGGCTACACGATACATCAAAATGGGATCATTGGAACATCACGACGCTCGGCAGTGAACGTACGCCCAAACAAGGAGGAGCAGAAGGTACGAAGATGACTTGCAAAAAATTCGACCCGTGTGAATGAACCATAAAAGAGACCGCCTTCAAATTCTTATTTCCGCGTATTTAGGGCAAAATATGCATAGCTCTTTTGGCATGGCCGTACTAATGAGACACTTGCATACGCACGACAGTGTTTGTGTAGAGACCCCTTCCTTGTTTGCGATTTTAATCTTACTAAAAGTAACTCAACTCTTCCACTGAACGTTTGCATGCCTCTTTTTAAGGTTTTTAGTTTTTTATCATGCAGAATCTCTATAGTTCTTATTTTCTAATTGGCTAGCCTAATTGCAAAAGAGTTTTGCGCCGTATTGGGCGCCGTATCCGAATCCCATACTGGCAGTCCAGGTGGTCGTAAGAGGCGACAGAACTCAGCTGCCTGGTGATAGGGCTTCGCAGAAGGATTATGGTATTATAATCATAAATTACTTAATATATAGTGACATCGCACATACATCATACAGTGACGTCACAGAAACTCGTATCACGCTATCAGAGTTTTCTGCCTTGTCTTCTTATATATAAGTTCCGAAGATCACTGTCGAAGCTTGGAATATCTCTCCTTTACCAAAATAATATTACTGGTACATAATATTATCTTTTTCTGAAGCTCGTCTACGTAGCTATTCACCCTTTTGCTTGAGTTTGACGCCAAACAACTCCTGATGTTCTTACAAGAGATTGAAAGCCAGTTCTCTTGTTCTTCTTTCTCCCCATCTTTCACTCATTCTTCTTCTGTCATCAGTCGAAACGAAATACCGCTTCCCTTATTTATTTATCCTCTTCGCTGCTTTATCTATCACTTCCTTTTCTGACAAGCAACGCGTTAGGTGCTTCTTTAGGAAACGCATCTACTCGTTGGCCTGCGGATAAAATAGGTGTGTTTCCTACGGTTCGATGTGATTTTTGGTGTCGAGATAGTTGAAAGGATCAAGCGAGACGACACTTTTGGGAAAAAATGTCGAATCTGTTGAATAAGAGACTTTAGAATAAGAGACACCAGTAACGTCAGTACCAAAAATAAGACGGTAAGGAAACCGTATAATTATTAGAATGCAATACTACAATATGTAAGATATTCTGCAATTGAATTCAAATACAAAACTATTGCAGTTCCAGCTTAATATTCTGTTGTTAGTGAAATATGTAGAGACTATCTTCTCGGTCTGCTTACGTGAGTTGGATTGCAATAAGCAATCAAGAAGTTTGAGAATCGCTTAGAAAGTTGTAAATGTTTAGAGAATCAAATATTTTTATACCTATACGTTTTTGACTACGGGCGTAGAAGCTTGCCTAAAAATATTTTGCGCATTATTAGAAATCATATTCCAATACTCGAGAATCACAATGGGATAGGAGTTCTTAGTAGTACTAGAATGTAATATAGTTTTTTTTCTGGGGTAGTGTACCTTATGACGCGTGATTTTCGTATTGGGGCGGCATAGAATACTAACCCCAAGATGAACCCCAAGATGAAGCAGACCAGGGTGTCGTAAGAGGCGACAGAAGTCAGCTGCTTGATGGTAGGGCTTCACGGAAAGGCCATTGATGACATCACATACGATCAGGTGACCGTCTGGTCGTTAGTCATTTCCATTTTCAAAATCCAGTTCAGATTTTTTTTAATCAAAAATCCCTTCATAACTCTCGAACATAAATATCCGCAGTCGGTCTATGATATGTCGGAGTGATAATTCACGGATAAGACACTCAGTGGCCACTAATCCGGCTGGAGATGAGCCGGGACACTTCTCCATTACTCTTGCGTCCGCTACGGCCCGCTTTGTTACTGAGTTATGGCTTCCCATCGATCACCGAGCTTTTATATTCCCAGTATATTGCCGTAAGCCGTTATAGAGGTTATTCTTTGATAATACTCCTACTAAATGAATGCTGGTAAGTGGATCAGCATGCAAGTTTGTAAAATAAGGATTTTTATACGAAAAGGCGTGAATAAACACCAATTTGTAATAATTACAACCTACCTGTTAACAGTATTACAACAAGACAAGAACTTTGGTAGCGGAAGGGTAAGAGACAGCCAGTAAAAAGCACTTGGCTATTGTACGAGAAGTAGATAAGCCTACAGTCTCGTTTATACACTCATACCCTTGTCGAACTTACCTAGGATTCCCTGTGCAGTTAACATTGACTTTCGAGAACAAAAAATCCATCTGCCACATAATTGTCAGCCCCGGCCGGGAATCAAAACCGCGAGCAAAACTCCACCTCCTGCGTACTAAGCACAGTACATTCACAGTCAAAAATATATTCATAAAACCTGAAACTATTTTGCACAACGATCGGAGAAGCAGAGAACAGCTTGTTGTTTTGATAAATCACAGTGCATACGTGAACTGGATTTAAAATTCTGCGAAGGAATGAAATATTCTTAGCGCTGACATTTTAATATTGAGAAATGAACCTTTCGGTAAACGTTTTCGGAGTTACACAGTGACAACAAATATATTGTGTTGAAAAATATGGAGCTCTACGTACTGAATTATAGTTTATCGCTTTCAGTTCTGACCTGATCGATGAGTCTCTGTTGGCTTAAATTTGTGCGACCAATATAAAACTAAGCTTTAATTTTCGTAGACAAATAACTACTGTTATTATTGTGGATACATTGCCATTGGACGGAATTCAATTTCACCGTTATGTCAATGTAATCAATCATTATATTAATCGAAAGCTATATCTAACAGAAGACAGATTACAGAAAGCAAGAAAGAAATAACAAGAGAGAGAGAGAGAGAAAGAAAGAGAAAAGGAAAGAAAGAAAGCAAGAATGAAAGAAGAAAACAAATTTATTCCGCCATTGTGTACAATAAGAAAAAGGCTTAATTTAATGTTGTACGTGATATGCAAAACCGACTTAAACTATTATTAACATATTAATATAGCATATAGCGAACAAGTCATTATTGAAACACAAGAACAAAAAGCTATGATTCATGATAGTGAATATATATTCATATACTAATATTTATTAAGCTATATATATTTAGCAGTCAGGTAGCATGATGCAAACATAGCTAACGCATTACTGTTGTGATACATATTGAACAATTGAAAAGCAGTGATAGCCTTCAACGCTTGAACTTGGTCTCTTGACCGGGAGGTCCCGGATTCACATCCTGCTGCGCGCACCACTAATTTTCAAAATTGTGTGCGTATCAGAAGTAATTGATTATGTATTATTAAGTATGTGGTTATCACTTCCATCAAACATCTTGAGGAAACCTACACTCCCGAGAGTTCTTCAAGTCCTCAAAGGTGTGTGAAGTCTAAAAATCCGCGCTTGGCCAGCGTGGTGGACTGTGTCCTGTACCCCTCACATAGTGAGTGGAGAACCGAGCCGAGCAGTGGGACAGTTATGGCTTGCAAAGAATTGATTGCTTACGATTAGCCTTGGTATTGAATCGAAAAGTCCTAGGTTTGATTCTCTGCTCTTTATTTATGTAGAAGGTAAATATCTGTTAGGGTTTCCTGTCCTTAGTACGTTTAGGGTATTTATAACATTTTGCCTTCCGTTCGTCTGACACATAAAAGACAAAAACGTGTTTTTTGATGCTAATAATACATGTTGCTACGGAAAGGAATTCCTAGTATACTGCTTGTAAGGACAGGCTGGCGCAACAGGGTGCGAATTAAACGATGAAGGACTTTTTCATACTTATATTAACTAATTACATTATTAATATTTAAATTAAAACTACTTAAAACTAGAAATGAGATCAGTCGATGCTAGGTTCGGAATGCAGCGTCAGCGTAGGTTCCCAGTAATCGTCATACGATATCTTTCCTATACAAGCCTGGGATGTGACGATATCTGCTATTGTAATAAGCTCCAACATGCACTTAACGCTCGCTCATTGAAACTTCACATTTTTTTGTGATAAAACTAGCGCCAATACAAATAAGTAGCACGATTATCGCTGATACGTAATACTGATTAGCGAACTACGAGCAATTATCGCAAAATTTTCGTAATCGCTTTCCGTTTGTAAGACACGTAATAGACCCGCCGGTTGCCTCAGCGATGTACTGCTTCCCTCTTATAATTGTCTTCCCAGCACGTGTGGATCTATCATTTCCTTTCTAGCAGGCAACGTTAGTAACACCCCAGTCTGGTGTTGTTTGTCGGACGCCGGACGAGGTGTGATGCCTGGGGAGCGGCCGTGTGTGTGTGTACGTGTGTGGGAATAGCCCACAATATTTTAAGTATTCATATATTTAATGCATTACATGTCATATATGTTCACCGGTCTTAATACTTAGTAATAAACAATGTTAGTCGTACATGGTCCCTGTAGGGCACAGCAATTATAGGAGAGAACGAATTATTTTAAGCTACTTTCTAATCTTTTCGTCGATTTTTTGTTTCTTACTTTCAGCGTAGCGTGTGACACCAAAATTGAAGTCAGAAGGATACGATTTTATTACCGTCACATAAATTATCATAAACATAAGTAACCCTTTTGTATCTTTATTAACAATTGCAACCTTATGACTAAAACCGGGACCGACGACTTAACGTGCCCTCCGAAGCACGGAAGCGCTCATGAAATTTTGTCACTAGTCTTACCTACCGCACCCGCTGTTGCTTAACTTTTTCGATCACTTATCATCGCCACAAGCCGCCGGCCTATGAACGCTTCTTCCTGGTTACTTATTATAAATTGCCAACGTATAAAACATGTAAATAATAATATAATTAATTAATATATTTAATAATATAATAATATTAATAATACTGAAGATTAGTATTACACTCACATTGTATAGCGAATATTATAACCTCGAAACTATAGTCACTAGTTACTCACAAACTAAATGAAAATACAATTTCATAGTTAAACCTATGACCATGGTGCAAATAATTCAACATTTTGCTTATTTGATACCACAGGGTTATGTGAACGCTAGACAGGGCGCTGCATACTGCTATTTTCTAGTACAAATTTTCTTGTTTCTTGTTCAAGGGCATTACCACTAATCTAATCTTAACAGTATTATTGTAGTATTATTAGCTAAACAATATACAAATTAAGCTCGTTTTTAGAAAAAATATGTTGCCTACCTTTGCTGCGTTACTGCCCAATAATGTTCTGTAGTTACGTCGCGACCTTCTCTCTGTATTCTGTGGTCGAGACCGAGTAGGACGTAAAGTCTTATGATGCTTCTTTGAGGACCGAACCTGAAATGCATAAACTCGCCATGCGAGTGCGCGAACATAGAATTCAAAATTTCAATTTTGAAACTGATGCTCTATGTAAATTGTCTATACTTGCCAGTAACTACCTTATTCCTCCATGCATATTCAAAATAGCAAGGACTGGCGCAAACAAAATTCAAAATTCACAATA
>DWKC01000258.1:0-14164 GCA_018249195.1 Racta chiria
GACTTATTGACCGGGAAATGAAACCGAGGATAGAGCTGGGGGGCTGTTCCATAATCTCCAACCTACCAACTGAAGGTAAGGAACTGGTTTCTGCCGGGAGCAATCGGGTCCATGGCGTCTCTATTCACCAATAGCTCGACATTAATTGCCCTGTGGACATATTTTTCAATCAATCAAATCATTTATTTCATGTAGGTACTTTCAATACATTTATGAACGTCAAACATCTAGAATATACCACCGTTTTGGAAAAGTGCAAATAATCATAAAGAGGAGAAGAAACTACGAATTTCGAATGGCTATAATTCATTAATGGCCCACTAGTGAGCACGGGTCATACTAAACAGGCCTAGAGCGTACTCCACCACGATGCTCCAGTGCGGATTGGTGGAGGGGTTAGTGGCCTACCCAAGTGTCAGACGTTTTAAAGCCGCCCGGAAGCCTCCAACATGGCTTACCGATTGTTATCCAACGATAACCGGGACCGAAGGCTTTACGTGCTCTCCGAAGCACGGAAGCGCTCATGAAATACTGCCACTAGCGGTCACCCATCCTCTACCGATTGCGCCCGCTGTTGCTTAACTGTTTCGATCACATACGAACAAAACAAGACGCCGGGCTATGTATGCTTCATTATTCGAATATACTAGTAATAATACTTAATAGTAAGTGTAACATTATTTGAACTCTAAACTGTGTCGGTTAGGCACTTTCTGCGACCACCAACCACCCAAACCATTTTGATAATTAAAACCCTAAGTGTTTTAGCAGTACAAGATAGTATCAACTATCCAAGTTGAAACATATACCGTATTAAGTGTCGTTTGGGCTTTAACGACTTGTTTTAATGGGTGTATCTGTTGAAAACTTCTTATCAAAAGATTGTTGCCAAAATTATCTAGGTCTCAAACATAGAAACGACTTATAAGGAACGTAATTTATAAGGAAGTATCATTTTATTCTGGCTTTAATAATCACTGTTAATATGATTAATAAGGTTTTGAGAATAATATTTAGGTAGAAAATTGTCTAATAGGCTTGTATTCTGTTTCCTGTTTACCGAAAGGGTGAAAACAGAACCCTATTAATAACTTAGGTACTACCTAGGTCTTACCTCTTAAACCGTGACAGGTAAACAGTATTTATTATTCTGGTCTACATACAAATATATTTAAAGATAAAATAAAATGGAAACTTAAATGGGTCCTAATACAATAAATATATTGTTTTCTTAATACAAAACAACCCGTCCCACTTGTTTTGTTACTACATTGCACGGTTGTACGGGATCCTTCGTATGCGAATGCTACTGACACTTGGTCGATTTTTATTTCTTGTTATTTCTCAAATGAAACGAGCTCGATGCTGATCAAGTACAGACAAAGAATCGGAGTACATCAATGCGACCACTCATTCTTTGTCCAACGATGAACTCTAAGCAGTTAATGAAAATCGGCTTTATCGGCTTTTCGAATATAGAGAGACAATTTGCTGAAACGGTCGCTCGCCTTCAAAATAATGCGAAATATTGCCTCAGGCCTCACTTGATACGCAAATATAAACCCTAAAATTAATAGTCAAAGAGCGATTATAGTGTAGATAGTTGTAGCAATCAGACTGTTGCGTTCGATACTTAATGATTATGCAAATACGCAAGCTAGGAGTGTTTAGGTTCAATATCTTCAGAGTGATTAATTGATAACACAAACATGTTAGGTTCTGTTTATCGGCCAAATTGTTTCGGGTCCCATCTTGATATATTGCGACAATCTCTTCAAAATTGATTAACTACTAAAATAAAATATTACATACTACCTGCGCCCGCGACTTCGTCTGCGTTTGAATTTAATATAAATATTATATGGTTTTAACCTTCAAAACTTTTTTAATGTGACTCTAAAAGAAAATTAATAAAAAGTATTCTCTGTTACATCTAATACCTCAAAAAGTATATGTACAAAGTTTCATAATAATCGGTTAAGTAGTTTTCGCGTGAAATCATAACAAACAAATTTACATTCGCATTTATAATATTAGTAGGATATCATCATACTTTTCTCTCGTAAAGATGAATAATTTGTCTACTATCCGTAATTCATTATTCATAAAGCAACATATAATTACAGATGAACCAAAACCTTGCGGCTTGCCTGATATTCATCTCATTTGACAATTGAAAATGTTTTCCATAACATTTTTCCATGTGATTTGGGTGCATTCGTACATTCAACTTTCTTTAATTTTTATTTCAGTCTGTACTGGACCTGAGTTCAGGGCGGGGCGAGGACCCTTTTAACTGAGTATCACTGATACGTGAAACAAGTTTAATTAGCAAATTATTAATTTAAAACAATTTAATTAAAACATACAATAAATAATTATAATTGTAATAGTTGCTGAACCTGTTTTTGGTTAAGTATCTTTTTTTTTTCGAAGCCCGTCTGGTCTAGACAATAGTTTTTCATTTGCTTAGAGGATATTGCTTATGCTTAAGAGTTTAAGTTGGTAACCACGTAAGTTTAAAGTTGGTAGGTATACAGTTTGGGTCGAATAACCGGCTTTTCAATTTTTACTTTTAAACGAATATTTCTCGTAAAGCCTTTAAACCAGTTGAATATTAGGGACCGCAGAATGATGCAATTATATCACGAAAATTTAAAGAGAAATTCATGAACTATTTCACTTGAACTACACGTTCTGAATTCGAATTTTTGAGGAGAAGAGCCAGCCAGGCTTTGAGGTAACCTTAATACGGGTTATGAGTCCATTGAGCTTTTATATATTTATTTTAACAGAATATCACATATGAAATCTTATAATACTTGACTGAGATTTATTACCTACTGAGCTTTGTTGCCCATTAATAGCAGCGAATGTTGGGAATAAAACCTACACAATTTGTCTGTCATTTACATGTAGGAAATAACAATTTCATTTTATAACATCAAATTTATTGTATTTCCCAATACTTACTGGCATCGTTCGATAGTCCAGTAGCAGGGTCATGCTGAGGCGGTAATCATAAACCACAAAATGGCTGCCACTTACATTCACAATGAACTCTTTTATTTCACATTTTTAACTTTTATTACACAACAGGTTGTAAATTAACTACGTTTTAAGATTCCTGATCAAAATTACGTTAGTTTATTCACCAATATTAAAGTTTTTATTTCATTTTAATGCCTACGAAGGAATTTTGATTTTCTCACTTTGGTTATAAAACAATTTTTATGTGAAATTTAACAATCACATACAGTCATTATATTGTTATGTACACGCATAATAATGGGATAAATATAAAGAAATACATGGTATTCAAGTTCACTTTAAATAATTTTATTTTGGTTAAGTATACTAAGTTAAGTATACTACTCTGACTGTGGTCAATACTCGACCATATTTCATATTATCAAAGACTGTACTTGTACTATAACATTCACTCTACAAACGGCATTGTTTCTATAAATGTGCTCATTTGTACCCTAACATTTCTATAACTATATTGTAGTTTCATTATCCGAAGTTTCTACAAACTAAACACCAATGTGAGCAAAATCTTTATTTCTATTGTTATTACAATCATTATTTTAAATCACTTGCAACAGCGACATTTATTATTGACACATGCTTTCTTTTTAATATATATATATTTTTAATTTAGAACATAATTGAACAAAATATATCATTACTGCGCATCGCGCATTAATCTTTAAGAAGTAAAGAAAGAAGAAAGTATTAACTGCAGTTTTATTCAATTAATTCTATGATTAATTAAAATAACAAAGTGTTCAAATGCGGCACACGTTCCAGAAACAAGATAGGCAATGCATTAAAAATCACACGTACTACTAACAGACTATGTAACCAGACACCATCCGTCTCCCGTCTACCGTCTTGAACAAACATACCAACATATCCGAAATAACATTATAAATCATTCCTCTCCCGAAACTAAGAATTTTTTGTAACAAAATTTGTTGGTTTCGTGACAATCTGTTCCGCTATTTGCTTAGTCTCCAAACAGATGGTAAAACCACATTTATCATATTCAAAATATATGCGTTTTAAAATGTAACGATGGGTATATGACAAGGAACTAATAGTGTAATCTGTATGGCTTGTAATTAGATACGGGTGGTACTAATTTATTTCTTACAGGAATAGTGTTTTTCTGTATTGTTATAATTTGAATTTGTAGAATAATGTTTTTGTTAATGTTAGAAATAGTCTTTTTTAAATGCTGAAAATCATTCTGAGTTACTATCTATTTTCTTCTTGCTATATATCTTGCTATATTATCTTGCTGTCAAACAGATTTTGACCTTGTTGGATAGGTACAAAATTAGTGTAATGCGTAGTAGTAGTGCTGCCTATAATGAAGGGTTCTAGGTTCGATTCCCTCGAGCCCGTTGGAGTCTTGACTGTAGTAATGTATTGTTAGTTTTGTCTGAGCTATCAGAGATACGGATAACAATCATCAATTTTGCAATAGAAGTAACCCTACACTTTTCCCTATCATGTGCGCAATGCTATTAAACGTTCACATTTGCTCTCGGTGCATCCGGAGGAATCTTGGAATTACTAAATCAGAATTTCAGTCACGGTTCCCGTTAGCGATCGAACAGTGATTTTTACTTCATTCCATTCCAATTGCAGTATTTTGTGTGGCAATTTGTCTTCATAATTCAACTTAATAAGATTGTGTTATGTATAGGTAACATGTGTATTATAATCATTTTATACTCGTGTTTATTCTGTACTCGTATAACTCCTAAGCATCTTATGATGCTCGAGGCACAATTACTTTTTATTGTTATTGAGATGCGCCGTCGTCGGAAAGGTCACATTGTCTTTGTTTTTACAATTTGCGAATTATATAAAATAATAGGTTTACGAGATCTGTCTCCATTCTCCCAGAGACTATAAATTATTGTCATGTGAATCAAATAATGCCCATGTATAAATAATTCATTATCATGTGCATTCATTAATTCAATAATGTCAAATGACATTGTGATGCCAAAATTAACAAACAAATAATAAGTTTATGATCTGCAGAAGTACCCAATAGATAGATTCTGAAATAATCTTTTAAATAAGTAACTTATTTAACGCATTATACTATTAATTTTTAATTCGTGTCAGTTCTGGATCCGGTTATCTCCAAAATTTCAATCAAAATTAAATTAACGTAAACAGACTTTTTGAGTAAAGTTCATCAGTTCCGCCACATTCTTAATTTTTCCCATAATATGTGTTGAGTTGACACCTTCACGCACATTAGTGAACGAACCAAATGCACGTGGAGCGGTAAATTAGCGTACAAATTTTACATTTTACGAATAAGCTTTAGACGTTTCAGAATCTTAAGTCTTTTTTTTTCATATATATATTATTCATTTGTTTTTCACAACTTTGGTTTTGAATCTTCAACTCTATGTCGCCTTCGCTGATATCTGCTTTGACAAAAGGTTGACTGGGAGAGAATGCGTTTAGCATTAAGTCCGCCCTACAAAATCCTGTCTAAATACTAATCTGATCAAGATCAAATTAGATTTTTTTCCGACTTATCGTGTTTTTTTATCTCTTTGTGATGTTAAAAGCGAAGAGTAGACGGGTCACCTGATGGTAAGTGGTCATATATGCTAGACATTAGGTACACCAGGTTTGGGTGTTACTGAGGCGTTGCCTGCCGTGTACGAAGTACTCTCACTGGATGGACCATCACGCGGGGGAAGACAAAAAAGTAGCAATGTAGTAATCTCTTCGCAAAGCCAGAAACTGGTTACCACCAAGCAACTGACTTCTGTCTCTTCTATGAAACATACTGCCCATTAAGAGCCACAAAATATTAACGTTTTTTTTATTATATATAAACATATTTAATGATCTGAAGAAGGGCTTGTGAAATGTGACAATCAGATTAAGTTTTATTAGACTTTATTAAAATATATTTGAGGTTTGATTTAAAAAAATAATTTGATTTAGCTAATAAAAAGCCAAGGGAAATGATAGCAAACAAAAGAGAATTCCTAGAGCTATCGAGAGAGCTAGGATTTTTTTTGTTTATTTGCTTGATTTCTTGTGAAAGTAAATACTTAGTATTTGTTCACCTTGCTACTGAAATTAGATCTGTATGCCCTTAATTACCTTTAAGGTTTTGTAATATATTTTTAGGTACGACACCGTTAGTGCAGTACGTAGGTATATTACGGTATACGGTATATTACGTTATCAGCAGTTGTAATATTATCAGTAGCTACTAACTCATTCTTTCAAGAAACAAATTTTACGAAGTGTTATTGCAATGAATTTCGCTTTTTAATTAGATCAATGAAGGGAAATGTAAAAAAACTTGAAGCATACCTATCTAAAATAATTCTTAATGCTCTCTACAGTATGTATATTTTATCCATCGAGATATGCAAAGCTGATTAGTCTATCCACCCATCCATTAATAATCCATTAATAAATCCTTTATAAATTATAGCCCTACACATTATGAGTGGAGACAGGAGTCTAATAGTAGTTAATAGAGTCTAATGGGTGACAATGAAGTTTCTATTGTCTGGTACTACCTTCAGATTACATAGTTTGATAAAATTAACGCTTTTCATTATTGTTATAATGAATTTTACTCATAATGATTGCAAGAAAATAAAATTTTAATTAAGTTTACATCAACTTGTATAAGATAACTAGTTTACAGAAATAATAAATTCCTTCAAACAAGATATATGAGCAAGCATCAAGAGATATATTACCAAGAGCGTAGCGTAATCAAGATATAACAAAAACAAAGTAAGGCGAACCTCTGAAACACTGGATGATGAAACACGTGAAACTTATCATTGCCCTTAAAGTTTTTGTGGAACTAATATCACGACGAAGTTAGTTTCCCCCGCGCTTAAGATTCGTATAACTTTCTTAATACCTCCACGAGATTACAGAGCCCGTATGTTTGACTGGTAGATACCCGAATAATAATAAAAACGACAATTTGCTTTTATTTGTTGCGCCATAAACTTTCAGAAAATACGCTCGCTTATTAATTCTGCTCGATAAACTCGAATCATAGTATTGGATCTATTGGAATGTAATATCCTTTAGGGGTGGTCAAGTTGCTTACTATTATCCGTAGTTTTGAGCAATATCATTAAATTATCGATTACTTTTACTAATTCTAGTATAATGGCTACGTATAAAACAAATCAGTTTAAGCTTAGTAACTTTCATACCGCACAGATTTTTCACAAGCATTTTTGAACAAAAAGATTGTTTTGGCGAATTATGTAGATTAATATTATTTTTTATATAAAATAGTATTTACTAGTTTACGCCCACAGCTTCGACCCCGTGATGTGTTGATAAAAAGTACATTATGTGTTATTTCAGAGTTCAATCTATCTCTATACTAAAATTTCATTCAGATTCGTTCAATAGTTTTGCGTGTAAGAGCAACAAACATCTATCCATCCTCACAAACTTTCACATTTATAATATCATTACTGATAAATCTTACGATTTACGATGATAAGATTACAATATCTCGAGTTCAAGGACAAATCACAAGCTTAATTTTAAGTACCTAGTAAGAAGAAGGAAAGTAGGAAGGTTCCTACATTTAATAACTAACTTCTATGCAATGTTAATTCATATAAATACCTTTACAGAAACCCTGACACAATTCGATTAAAATAGAATTTATGTACCCTTAAGGCACAAATTCGAAAAAGTCACACCGAATTATTTGCATACCTCTACATGGAGCATTCCAAGCGGCGTCATTCCGGTAGCAGCCTTCGAATAATTCATTCAGAAAAGGTTCTTTTAATGGGAGACCAACGTCAATTAAAATAGCATCGCCTGATTTTTTTCGGTTTCCGTAAGCGACGAACGGCATGGGCTTTTGAATCTTTCGGCGCGATATCACATTCTACAGGTGCAATGTTCACCGGTGGTCAGACACGTCAACATGCTGGAGGACACGAAAATATTTCTACTATTCACGTGATTTTAAACCTTATACCAACTAATCAAGGTTTGTAATTCAATTAAAGGTTTAAGAGAAACACAATAGTAAACATAAAAAGTGTGAATGGTGCAAAAGAACCTTCATTCGTTAACTCAGATTTTTAAATTAAGAATATTTGTAAATAGAACAATAATACAA
The DNA here is from genome assembly GCA_018249195.1 of Racta chiria. NCBI lineage: Eukaryota > Metazoa > Arthropoda > Insecta > Lepidoptera > Hesperiidae > Racta > Racta chiria. The sequence continues at coordinate 8,177 of DWKC01000258.1, forward strand.
TTTAAACACACGTACATACATTCGGACACACACATACCAACACAGGCATACATACACTCTCATCGCTGTACCTTATATAAGTATAATTTGTTAATTAGCGTTATTTGAAAAGTTTTTCATTCGTTTTTCAAATTTACTGTTACTTACGTGACTGTAACACAGGGCATACTAAAGCAGAGAGCAAGGAATTCTAAATATACTTTTTCTCTTCAAAAAAGGGTCATAATTATTATTATGCATCTTGTCAACAACGTTCACAGTTCCTAGATAGCAGAGGGCCCGGTAATTTGGAACGTTTGCGTGGGGATATAGATCCAACATTAGAGTTCGCTTCGAGTTACTATAATATAATGTGATGTGGTACACACGATAAATACCATCCTCTAAAACACATGATACCGAAGGTGGCCCCCACAGTGTGCACAGAGACTATTTCTAAACAAACTTTACTTTAAATTCTGAGCTATTGTGGTGAAACATCGAGAACTAGTTACTGGGCTATGGAAAATTATAGACACCAGCCATTCAGATTGTACAAGAACTTATTATTGTAAACTTATTGGAACGGACGAGAAGTGTCGGTAATGGACTATGTTATCGAATAGTAAGTAGCCTTTGAGTTCTGGAATATTGAAGATATTGGTCGAGAAGCTCTGAGTTTCTTGATATGAGATGTTCGCAGTTACAGTTTGGGAATTAGTTTTGTTCAGAGATTCACCTCTAGTTACCGTATTGGCGTTCCCTAATGGTGCTCTTAAGATTTGTGAATTGTTTATTTTGATTCTTGCTTTAAATCAAATACAGATTGTTATAATATACAAGACATTTTTAAAATGATACACTATGGTATTTTTACTTTTAATGAAATTGTATTTGATCGTTTTCTATACATGGAAGATATTTCATAAATACGGCTAACGGGAATATTTATTGATAATCTGGGTAGTTACCATCTGTAACCAGTACTCTCTAATAGCTTCACCAATTTCAAAGCCCATTTAGTGACATTTTATAGAAAATTTGTATTACGGTTCTGTATAAATCAGTTTAAAAACAAGAAATATAATTATGTCAATTAAAAAAAAGTTTGCGTTACCGAAGCAAATAAAGGGTTTATTTTTATTTATTGATAATATAACTGCTAGACTAGCACGCAGTGATAGCCTAATGATTTGAATGTTGTTCTCTTGAACGGAAGGTCCCAGGTACAAACACTGCAGCGCGCACCTCTAGTTTTCAAAATTATGTGTGTATCAGAAGTTGATTATCGATTGCTGCGTTGAAGGAAAACATCGTGCAGAGAAGTGTGCATGTGTGAAGTCTACCAATCCGCGCACTTGGCCAGCTCACATTGTGAGTGGAGACCCGAACCCAGTAGTGGAACAGATAAAGGTTGCAAAGAAGACTTTCACTGCCCCCCATTGACATTAACAACTGGTGTTCTGTACAGCCTGGTGGCTGGGGTGTCACTGGCGTGTTGCTTACTAGAAAAGAAGTGTTATTCGTGTATGTGCGGGGAAGACACAGAACGATATGCGAATGAATCGTTTTGCGGCTGACTGAAGGAAGTGGGTAGTAGCTAGCCAGACCGGCTTTACAAAAAGGTAATAGTCCCTCCACGAAGCCCTACCACCAAGCAGCTTACTTCTGTCGTCTCTTACGACACCCTGGTCTCTCAGCTTGGGATTGGGATTGATTTTCTAGGCCACCCAAATAGGGCAATATTATTAATTTACAATTAATAAATCTGGATTAACCTTCACAAAAAGTGTGATAAAGGTTGCTCAGTAAAATATATCCTGCCAGTAAAATTCACAATCATATCCAACGTCAATGTCATTCATAATTTAATTAGACCCAGCTGTATCAGATTTCATCGAGGGCTTAAACAAATTTGCATACGTGGAACCCCGTGAACCTATATTTAGACAATATATTATTAATCTTTAATTTACTTTATTAGCGCTTGCTCCCCTATTCGTTGTGCGCGCCCTCGCCCTGGGGATTTGAACGAGCGAGCGAAAATTTAAATTTGAATGACCTCTATAATTAGCTATATATACCTTTTAAGACTATAGATCCATTGTAATACGATTTTCATTTGTAAATTAATAAGTATATTTGTATTAGTTTGGTACGCGTATAAGCATAATTATGTCAATAAGTAGAACTATTTTTATTATAAATATAAAAATTATTAAGTATAAAAAAAATTGTTCAACTTATTAACATAATCATGCTTATACGCATGTAATATAATTACGCATGCATGTATTACGTACGCATGTATATATAAATACATATGAATATATATATATGTTTATTAGCTGAATGATCTCAACAATACAAGATAACGCTTAGTTTAGCATCAGACCCGTGTGTAAGCTGTCCTTAAATATAAAATAATTGTTACACTTATTAACATAATTATGCTTATACGCGTACCAATATATACTATAAATAAATACTAATATAGTTATTTTTTACTCTAAGGCACACAGAACAAACATTTCCGTTCATCACAGGAAAGTTTGTTCTGGGTAGGAAACGAACCCACGGCTGTCGATTTAGCCGACAGGCTTATTTGCCACTTGACCAACAGGCCAGTTACTACTAAGAAGAAAGCAGAAGAGCAGAAGGTAAGGTAGGATTTTATTATACAGAGACTCCACTAAAGTATAAATAACACAATCATATCACTTATAACTTTATCGACAAAGACAAACACATGGGTTACTAATAATTTTGATGAAGCTCCGAAAGCTTTTAGAAGTAACTTTGCGTTGCCATTCTCCAGTGCAAATGAGTAAAAGAAAAACATGAAAAATAAAATACTATTTAATGAACAATGTCATTTAGTCAATTTGCATCCCAATGGCTAGTGGACAACTGGACGTAATAGGTACGCTTCTGGGTCCAGAATAAAATATATCGTTTCAATTGCTATATCTACACGATGATGGTTATATAGTCAAAAATAATTAAATAATTAATTAATTAATTAAAATTAAATTAAAATAATTAATTAAGTATAAAGTTAAATGTTTAAATTATTAAAATCCCAGAACCGAGTTACATTTTAAGTTTCCACTTTACTTACTCATTCTTCAGTTTCCCGAGAACTTAAACTGTTTATTACTGTTATATTAATACTCTTATTAGGAAAGTTTAAAGGCTTTGCCAGGAAAGCGAAACAGCAAGCAAAATAAACAGAATGTCTGCTGTTTTCGCATGCAAATATCCCGCGAGTAATGAGTGGAAACTGTATGCAATTTAAAAGAGGCATTCCCTAGTAGATTAGGTGGCGGTGCCAAAAAGATAATGCAGAACGGAGATTAAGAATGAATAGTCAAACGAGTGTATTTGCAGTTACGGTAAACAATGCTAACTACAAATGTAGATTGGCTGGTGGCGTGTATTTTAAACACGTTCAGAAAAAAGAAGTACTTACATAGAATTAATTTTGTACAGAATTATAAAATAAACGTTTTAAACTTTTTGAGAAGCGATATAATATGCACTTTATTGCAGTGATAGGTATTAAGCGTTCAATATTAAGTTAACCACTAGGTTTGAACGGGTTCATATCTTGCTGCTCGTCCGTAATTCACCAAGTTATGTGCGTATCAGAAGTTGTTTATCACTTGCTATGGTGAAGGAAAACATAGCGAGAAAACCTGCACTCCCCAGAGTTCTCTTAATGTCCTCAAAGATGTGTGAAGTCTACCAATCCGCACTCCATTAGCGTGGTGGAATATGACCTGTACCCTCACATTGTTAGTAAAGACCTGAGCCCAGTAGTAGGACAGTTATGGGTTGCAACGATGATATTGTATTGAAACGTATGTATGTACGTATGTATGTTATGCTAAGCACCATACCGCCTCGTGGTTACGCTTGGTTAAGCGTAATTTTATTAACGTAAGACGTTGGTACCATCCGTAGCGATCACACATGCTCCTATAGACCGCGCGCGATTTATGCTTATCTTATCTTTCCCGATCACTAAGGATCGACGCTTTTGCAGGACTAAGACCACTTCAATAAAGCTGCTGATGAGAAATATTCTATTATTCAAAGTATTGCAAGCTTTACTGCGCAAATACGAACTCTTTGAATATTATGTATTTAAAAAAATATATATGTAAGTTTATCAGTTGTCTGGTCACCATAGTACAAGCCAACGCTTAGTTTGGGATCAGATGGCCGTGTGTGAGTTGTCCTAACATATTTATTTATTTATTTATTTATTTTATGTTTATATATAATATTAAATTTACAGTTAAGTGCATCAAATACTTCTTCTTTGCAACCTTTAACACGATGTTTTCGTTCACCGTAGCAAGTTATAATCACGTCTGATACGCATATACTTTTGAAAATTGGAGGTGCGCGCAGTAGGATTTGAACCCGGGACTTCCTCTTCAAGAGACTAACGTTCAAACCATTAGGCTATCACTGCTTCAAATACTTAGTTTATAGGTATTAACTTATTTTTTATTACTGTATTGTGTTTGTGGCAAAGGGGAGATCTCCCGCCAGGTGAGGTGGTATGCCTGGGGAGCGGCCGAACTCCGACTGTGGATGTTCGGAACGTATATGCTGACGATGTAGAAAACTCCAATAGCGTGATTCAGCATTCTGTGACGTCACCGTATGATGCCAAATGTGTTTTTGTTTTGGTTTTGTCTTTTTGTTGTACATCAATGAGTATTTTGCTACCCGCCCCAAATTCTCTACTTCACCATGGGATGATTGGTAGAGAACGCTATTAAGCATTAAGTCGCCTGTGTTAAAATGCTGTCAAGGTTTTTTGCATAAAATAAATAAATAAAAACGTTTAAAAACTAAGAACAAGCCTACACATCAGTTATATTTCCGTGCATAGAACGCTTTTTATAGTATCACAGACATCGCCACATCCCAGGCATGTATAGGCAAGATATCGTATTACAGTTACCGGAATCAAGCCTGAGAACCAAAGTGACTCGACATTCCGGACCTAGCATCGGCCGGTCTCAAACCTAGTTTTAGGTAGTTTTCATATAAATTATAATAATGTAAATTAATCTATATAAATAAAAATGAATCGCCAAATGTGTTGCTAAGCGCAAAACTCAAGAACTCAAGAACGGCTGGACCCCCATACCAGAAGTTATTCAATGTAATGAGCATTTACCACAGGTAATAAAATAATGGTTAATTTTTCTATTTTTGATTGATTTGATATTTTATTGCAGCACAACGTCTGACGGGTCAGCTTATTAGATAATAAAAGTATGAATAAGTCGCTCGTCAATATTTAAGTCTCCAAAGACAAGCATAGCTAAACGTCAGTTATTTTCTACTATCAAAAATTCAGTCAAAGCACGGAGGTATGAGGGGCGGGGGTGTTAAAATAATGCACCGTGATTGGTCGATTCAAATACCGCTGTATCATATATCACAACTATTGGTCGGTACATCGCAGTAACTAATATTAAAAATCAAAATCAAAATCGTTTATTTCATGTAGGTATTATAAATACACTTATGCACGTCAAATATTAAGAATCTATCTATACATAAATAAAATTGGAGTGTCTGTTTTTAATATTAAAATAACCGCTTTTTATTAAATTCATATTTACAGGGGACATATACTAGAGAAACATTTTTTTAAATTTTTGTTTGTTCAATGTTTGGTACGGGCTAATCTGTGGAGCGGCTGGACCGATTTTGATGGGGCTTTTACTTTCAGATAAAATCAAAATCATTGATTTCGTCTTAGGAACTAAAAACTCACTTAAGGAAAGTTAAGTTGACAATACCAAGGCTCTACCAGTAATAATAATGAAATTAACAATAATAAATTATAATAAAAAAAGGAAATTTTATGATAGAACCTAAGGTCTCGATAGACAGTGCCTAACTATCATCTGCTTTATAACACGACATAAGCTTACGACTATGTAGATAGCTTATGTATGGAGTAACTAAGCTACTTTT
>DWKC01000259.1:0-14158 GCA_018249195.1 Racta chiria
GTACATGAAATATATTTCCAAAATAACTATCAGGGTGTGATTAGGGATCGATACTGATGCCAAAAATGCAATCAGTATAATTTTTGTCTGTCTGTATAACCGTTATAGAAACAAAACCTACTCGACGGATTTTAACGGAACTTGGTACAATTATTTTTCATACTCCTGAGCTGGTTATAGTATACTCTTCATCACGCTACAATCAACAGGGGCAGGGCAGTGAAGAGAAATGTTGGGAAAACGAGAGAAGTTACTCCGTTTTTAAGCTTCCGTCGCGTGTGCAAACTTAATGGTTAAAGCTACACAGAAATCATGTATGACGGAAATGTTCTCCTTAAAATTATTTAAAAAATATCCCACAACAGCATATGTCTATCTTTTATGCTTGACCTACAATAACACGTGTAACTCCCGATATCTTCCGCGCGAACGGAGTTGCGGGCTCAGCTAGTATATAAATGTATATAATAATATGCATTAACTAAATTTCGTATCGACTCGACACAATACCTTAAATAAATTATTCTCTGCCTTACAAACAGTATCAGTCAGTGTCACTTCTCGTCCTGGTACGGTACGGTACGTCAAACATAACGTCATCTTCGTCGCCATAGATAGTCACGCCGCTTATATTTCTATCATACTAATTAAAGTATGTGTCGACGATGGATTATTTCGCACGTACATTTGCTATCAACCGGGATATATATATGTTAAATTATTTTGCAAATATAGTTTAACTTACCGTGTTAAGTTGTGGTCTCAATGTGGTAAATACTGTTGTGCAATGCAGAGCAAACACGAAGAGTCCGAGGAATGTACAAACTATGAGATCATTTTTTAGCCTCGCATTTACAGTCGCTTGCAGCTTCTTCGGCAACGGATCCTCCATATCCTCTTCCGATTTATCATTACCCTCTTTATTCGTATTTGAATTTAAAGTATTAGAATCCCGACTTTTATCTTCGTTCTCATTCCTCTCAGCCTTGAGAGACGAAGTGGAGTTAGTGTCGCCTCGAGGGTCCATCTTCAAGGAACTAACGCTAGAGGTTTGAGATCTCTTTTGTGTCTTTGCGATGTTTGTTTCCGAACTAAAGTTTATCTTCGAAGCGGAACTACCGATGGAGTTCTGTTTCGAAATATTACTTTCAGAATTATTCTTCTTATCTTCTGTAAGCGTATTGGGATCAGTCTTATCCGCTTCGGGAGCACATTCGGGACTCTGAACGACGTAAAGGTCAGGCGGGAGCAAGTGCTTCTTGATTAAATTCCAGATCAACGTGTAATCACTAGCACTTCTGCTTAAGTGATACGCGAGCGGTACCAGTATTCCGCAAAATATGGAAAACAATATATTGTGCTTTTGGTGTTGCGATTTCTTTCCTTCTATAAGACCACTATATGCGAAACCGTATAACGTTCCCACGGCAGCAATTGAACGCACAACACAGTATAAGGCAGCACTGAGACTGCTCGTTGCATTTCCACCGAACACGTGCATATCTACTTGCTCCAATAAGTACATGAGAAAGGTATTCACTTGAGGAAAAAGTCCTAAACTAAACGCCAAGGGAAAAAATAATAGGAACTTTGACAGGATTTCTTGGATAACATATAAAAAATCACGCTCATTTAGCTCGAATCCGTATATTGTCATGGGTTTGCTATCATCTACACTGCGTCTGGTCCTCGAATGAGAATCCTCAGTCGGACCTATTTGTTCCAACTGACTGTGAACAATACATAATATCGCGGAACACAAACAAAAATAAACAGGACGAGAGAAAACCACCATTTTGTTGAAGCCGTGCACTGGTGACGCAGAATCTGGTTGAACGCTTTTCAATAGCGAATATTGACTTCCAGCCATTATGAAGCAAAACCAGAAGGCATATATATCTCGATAGAAGCCCAAATTTAGTACCATGGAACCCAACACGGCTACGGAGACCGCCAGCAATATCGATATGAAGGTCTCTTTGAACGTCAAATTTCTATCGAAAAGAGCCATAAGCTTAAGTCTATCCATCGTGACCTTGATTTCGAAACATTTTGACAGTTTAAATTTGTAGTAGCTCCTCTGCTTTGGCTGGTTTGCTTTTTCGATCTTGTCCATTAATTTCGATAATTTGTTCCGTAAGTTTATTTCAACGCTTTCCTCTCCTATCGAGGACATTAAGCTCAGTATATGAGCCGAAGCAGTGTCAGCCTGTTGTTGTTGCGATTGTTGCTGAGCAGCTCTCTGTTGGTTCATTAAGAAATTGATATGCATGCTAGGAAGTCCCATTCTTGACTGCCTTTCGGCTTCAATTTGTTCCAATAGACTATCAGTGACGTAAGCCACTGGAGATCGTGGTTGGTCTGTGTGAGTCCCAGTCCCCCCGTCGAAGACATAAAATCGTTTATTTGTTGAATTAGTATTTATAGGAACAACTGTGGAAACGTTATTGTTACTAGCAAGCAATGGGTTGTTGCTGCCCTGATTCGACGAACTTTGATCAATGCTATCTCCACGTTTAGACTTTGCTATGCTTTCGCTGTTTCCAGCCTCTGATTCGAGAGATCCGCAACTACCTTCCCCTGCAGTCTCTTGGGAGGTTTCAGGATTTTCAGCCGGCTTTATCCTAGCACTTCGGCTTGTGTCTTCTTTTTCCGGCAATGGTATTGGTTGAGCTTGAGCTCTTCCAGAACTATTTTTGTCGAATGTATACGACATCCAGTTACCATATTCGTCCATAAAGCAATGTATGGCACCATCGCTCGTATCGTCAAAAGATGTTGCGAAGTGAACGTTGCTGGAATTATTTGAATTTTCTGGGTTGGAGGGTTTCTCTTTTTTGTCACCATTATTCTGTAAAGATGGATTATTTCTTTGCCTTGTGGAACGCTTGATTTTCCGAACCCGATTTCTATGATTTCTGTCCATCAAAGGTCTAAGTCGTTGTCCTTCTTCTACGTATTGAACAATTTCTGGTGGTGCATTATCGAGTACACAACACGGCATAAAATCTACTCTTGAATTCAAGAACGCAGCTAGCAATGGCATTGATGTTGGAAGCAAAGTGTTTGTCGATGTTTGGGCAACTTCTTCAATAGAACGTTTTCTGGTTTTATGTACGCTTTCCCTTTCCCCGCGTACACTCTGTCTGTGACTACGCGGTCTCTCCTCTCTGTTCGGAGGTGGCATCACAACCGTGTTTGCATTGGTTGCGGCAAATAAGCACTCTAATCCTTGTACCAAAGCAGCTTGAGCTTCTACAGCATCCATAAGAATTCGATCCTCATTATGGTTCTCATCCCTGTCTCTCCTAGAATCTCTCTTCTTGTTCTCCTTCTGGGACGAAGCTCGTGAACGTGCTAAGTTTCTTAGCTGCTTTGGTATAGCGCCCAAGTTTTTTGGAACGTTTGTTGATGATTCGCCAAGGGCTTTAGCAAGCTTTTGACGCAGTACTTCTTCAGGACCTAGACATATTTCTTCTTCTTCTTCTTCCTTATAACATGCTCCTAATCTTTTGGAAAACGGTGCCTCTTCAAACAGCCAATCTAAGCTATATACGCTTCTTTCATCAGCACTCTTACTATCACATGTCAACTGAGATTCTTCCGTCTCTGGTGCATTGTTCTTGTCATATTTACAATCGTCTTGTGGCCTTTCTAAATTCGTATCACTGCTACTGCTAGAATTAGATATATCATGGTCCCACAGTTTCTTTTCCACTGGCTTTTTGTCTTCTGCCTTCTTTTCAGAGTCAGGATTATCGTTTGATTCTAAGCTTGATTTTTCTATAAGCAAATCCTTAGAACTAGCACTAGCTTTGTCAAAATAGTCACCGTTTGGATTATATTTACAATCACAGGTATTTACTTGCCTATCGGGCTTTTTTAAATCGCAATGTCCGTCGTTTTTTAACTTTTTCAGTCTTACGTGTTTTGATTTGTCATTTGGGCAATCTGGATTATGTCTAGAACCCACGTGACGGTCGCAGCAATGTTTCTTGCATTCGTGGGGATTTTTCATACGAACTATTCGCACTTCGGCTGCACGATCCAATAAAGGCGATCTTGATCCGTTGTTTTCATAGTCAGAATCGCTGGAACGCATTGCGGGTGAATGTTCCGCATCCCAATCGAAGCCTCTAAACTGTTTCTCATCTTCATATTCGCTATAGCTTTCTCCGCTTGAGTCTAAATCTGTTTCTTTTTGAGAAGTTTGCATTTCATCAGAGATTTCTGCTATAGGATAAACAATTTCCGATCCATACGTTAAATACGGATAGCTGCAACCTTCTCCAGCTTCATTTTTAGGGTAAAGATTTAGGTGCGGCCCACGAGTCAAGCTTTTACTTGGTGGAGGAATTACTGCACTTTTAGGATTTTTAAGCATCTGCCCACCAATAGTTTCCGCACTGTTTGGATGAGGTGATAAATTCGATACACTAGGAGGAGGGCAGCCAATCTCCAAGGCTGCACTTTTAATTCTCCTTACTCCAGGACTTTTGCCTTGTTTCTTGTCAGCATCTCCAGTTGGAGCTTCTGCCATCATATATTCACCTAGCTCAACACTAGCGAAGAATCCTGTGTCTGCATTATTTGAATGTCTTCTCATGTGAGATACAAGCTGTGCTGTAGAATTAAGCAGCGGCAGCTGGATAGTTGACATTGTAGAATTCGAATTCCTTCTCATATTAGACGATTGGGCAGTAGCTAATGCCATCGCAGATTTTGTACAGCTCTCATCAGGATAGCCCGTGTATCTACGCCTATGAGCTGTTCGCTTCTTCGGTGACGGGAGTCCAACACTAGGTTCAGAGTTGTCTCTCGAATCAGAACTCAACTGACGAGCATATTTCGACTGATATGGCTCCCCCGCAGCTTCATTGGCATCTAAATATAACCATTCCTTAAAAAAATCCCTGTTACTTGATCCGCGGCGATGAGGACATTCGTGATAACGTCGACTGACTTTAGCGAAGGGTCCTTCATCAGTCAACATATGCATCGGTAAATTACTATCTAGTCTAGGGTTTCTAGAAACTTCTTCGATTATCAGTTCGTCAATTCTCCCATGTCCTCGCCTAGCTTTGGCCCTGTGTTCCCTTTTATGTCCGGACTTGGACCGGCTTCTATTAGATGGACGGGTTTTGGAAGGTCCTGGTGTATCAATTGGTTGTGCAACACACAGATCTGATTTAGTCGCGGCCACCGCCTCCACTTGCTTTGCAGACATGGCACTATCTTCCATGCTCGATTCCGAACTATTTTTACGATGTACATCTACCTTCAAATCTGAAAAAAAAAAATGGTTTTAGTAATTGCAAACATTACGGGATTGATTACACTCAATTTACATATAATTATACGGATTTCGGTTACCTATAGTACTGTTGTTTGGTTTGTGGTACTCTAATGAGGTGACTGAATCATTGTCGCTGGTTGCAGCAGCGGCTCCACCGAGTCTCAACATTTGCATCTCCATACCTTCTTCAGGACTGAAAACATTTTATATTTGTACGATTTGAGATAAATTTATTATATATAAAATTTAATTAAATAATTTCAACCAGTCTGAAAAGGTCCTATACTACTAAACCTCACAGTGGACTGAAGTCCTAGACTTTCGTCATTCATAGATGTCTATTATCATCAACATCCTCAAACCAATGTAAAATTAGGTCAATGTTGATCACAACCAGCTCAATATTTGAAGGCTAAAATCTTACAACAATGTAATAAGTGAAGAAAATCAGTAACACAGTTTAGTTTGTGTGCACAAAATACTATGAGCTACAACCAATCTCTACTCCCACCCACAATTGCCATTCAACAATCAACAAAAAAAAAACATGCATTTACACTATGTAAATAAATAGTAAATAAATATCTTAGGACAACTCAAACACTGAATCTGAACGCAAACTAAGCGTTAGCTTGTACTATGGTGATCAGACAACTGATAAACAATATAATAAATAATTATTACAATAATCTGTTTATGACAGAAAAGTTTGTCCTGGGAGGGAATCAAACTCACAACCGCCGGCTTAGCTGTCAGATTCACTAACCACTAGATCAACAGGCTAGTATATAATATTGTCATCAAATCAGGATACATATGTACAAATTTTGAGCCAAATCAGACAATAGGAAGTGTTAAATTGAAGTTGTAAGATTTCCCTACATAGTTTCCCATACAAGAACCAAGTAAAGCAAGTTAAAAACCATATCTCTTGAATTATCAACTCACACAGTCGTTTCGTTAGGGTTGGCAGTGTCGCTGGGTTGCACAATAATACACTCATTTGTATCGTACATATGGTGCAGGCCGTGATTGATCAGCTTCAGAGACAAGAACAATAGAGCAACAAGGGCGCAGTAGATGAGCCAACCAAGACTCGCTGGTGGAAAGTACTAGAACAAAATAGATCATGGACGTAGTTCATTGTTTCACTCATGCACATTTTACTAGAGTGTACAATAAAGTGTATATTGTACACATAATTATAGAATTGAGATAACTTGGGCAAGCTCAAACTAAATATAAGTAATGACTTCATGTATTAATCATTTCTTTTACATACACTAATATATCTTTGAATATGTTTGAAACCAATGCCATCTTTGCTACAATAGATTAGTCATAGTCAGTGACCTTTGGATTTATCTTCCCCTTACCCTCTCTAATGACAAACTTTTATAGAATCAAACTTGAGCAGAAACGGCTGGAGATTTTTTTAATTATACAAACATGTTTGTCATGAATATATTTCAGTACTTCCACCCAATTATTATAAGTGTCTGAGGAGTCTTCATCAGGATGAAATATACTTTTGTTGACTTAGTACACTTTACCATCAAACACAAAGTCACCAGATACTAGTATATCAAATATATCCACCCAATTAAATTGGTTACAATCAACATCAATAAAAGGATAACATCTAATGTCTGACTTAGGAAAAATGTCTTTCTAACATAATGTAAATACAAATTAGGTAAATATAAACTTTGTTTTTAACATTATAATGACACAAATATTATGTGTTTTAGAAAATTTTGTTGTGTGACATTGATCATAAGGTGTTAGTCACACACCATTACTAATATATTTCATAACAATAAGGAAACTGCTTTCAATGGCTTGACCTGATTCAGTTTAGAGTACAATTATTCTTTCAATACTTGGTTAACACTTACCAGATAAATCGAAAACGGAAGGCATAGCAGAAATAACCAGATGTACAGATGCACTGTGTTACAAAACAGATTCTGATGAGGATCGTAGAACCAGCCTCCTGTCAATGATGCCCATACCCCCTGGCGCAATATCTCCAGTGTCTGCGAACCCATTGTCCACTCTATGTCCACATTTCCGCATTTAATTCACTCGCCAATCACACAACGCACTTAATATTACACACGAATTCATGATTCCGATCAGCAGATAATGTTCTGCAATTCTATAGTTTTTCCTGCCATTTTGGATGACAATGTACATACGAAAACAAACCCTATAGACATCGATTGTTGTACGCACGTATTTTATTAACTCTAAACATACGTAGAATCTATTCCCTATAAATACCGCATGCACGCAAATTTTAAATTCATGTTAATGATAAAATACCACATAATCGCATTAATATCTAGAAATACTAAAGATCTGGAAATTTTATGAAACAACACATACTTTCCATTCTTCATAATAATTTGACAGATCAGAGAAGACAGCACAGGCACAGATCACCATTAACAAAATTTCTTTCCACATAGCCACAGAGAGTGTTTGGATCAAGATCATTTATCGAGGTAAAGACCACAATGCTACAGAGTTACTTTGTATTGCTGAATAAAAAATATATTAATAATTATAATCTGTGAAATTCAGAACAAAATTCATCGTCATTGGTCGAAATATGTCATGTGTAAATTGGCGCAAATATTTATTAATTTAAAATCATGCCACACAGTAGATTTCAATCAAAGCAGTTTCAGTATATGTTTAAGAGTCTTTGCATACAGTATTACGCGATCTTTCTGTTATAACGCGGTTGTCGCGCTAACCGGTTGAAAATAGCTATATAAGTCTCGATAATATCAAAAATGAGTGATTTAGAAAAAATCGTAAAGCAAGCTGCGATGCAAATTGGTGCTGGAGGCAGTGCTGGTTTTGTGGAAGTGTGCATTATGCATCCTCTAGACCTTGTAAAAACCAGATTACAGATTCAGGCTAGTGTGAAATCATCAGATCCCCATCATTATAATGGGATAATAGATTGTATGAAAAAAATGTACAGACTAGAAGGTTTAACATCTTTTTGGAAAGGGATATTGCCACCAATTTTGGCGGAAACACCGAAGAGAGCAGTAAAGTTTGCCACTTTTGAACAATACAAAAGATTCTTTATGTTTGGATCTAGCACACCCACTCCATTGGTAAGTAGGTATTTCCATTTTTTTTATTAATAAACACATGCAAATTGGATAGTTTTAAAAGTTTTTAGCCCATTTTTCTCCTTTCCATTGTTTAGCTACTATTAACTATCGTATTTTATCAGTTTGATACATACAAACGAACCGGTTTCGTGATATCACTGATAAGAGCAAACATAACAGTTGTAACATTCCTGTCATAATATAATAGGTCATTTATTATATATTAACTTGATGTTTATCAATTAGCCGCAATTATCGGTTTAGAATAGCGAGAACAGTATTTGGTATAAGTGTTCTTTTTTAGAATAGTTGATGACCGTCCAGCGTGTGATAATGGTTTATATGTTGTTTATTTCAATTGACGTATTTTATTTAAAACAAAAATGCCATAAGCATATTATTTTATTCTTTGAGTTTACCAGGCGCAACATTTGCAGAAGAATGAATTTTCATTCCCTCCTGGTTTACACTGGATAATTGTTCTGAGCTAACCCAATGTTATTATAAACGATGCTGACCACTTAAACTGTTAACTGTATGTCAGCTTGTAAAAATAAATATTGTTAGGTACACAACAAATACATACAAGCTTATGTAATTGTATAGATCCATATTTAATCGATTGTAAGTTCTTCACGTTTCAACTTTCTCATCGTCACATTCAAATGTACTAAGTATAATCCTTAAAAATATACATGTTTCAGACATTTTCACTAGCTGGTTTTGGTGCTGGTGTAACAGAAGCGATATTGGTAAATCCATTCGAAGTAGTGAAGGTTACGTTGCAATCAAACAAGGCGTTAGCTAAACAAGTACCCAGCACTTGGTCGGTGACTAGACAGATCGTGAGGGAAAATGGCCTTGGTTCACGTGGACTGAATAAAGGCTTGACGGCAACCATAGCTAGGAATGGTGTCTTTAACATGGTTTATTTCGGATTCTATCACAGCGTAAAGGGATATTTCCCCGAGTATGAGGTAACTTCTACTGTAGCTACTAAATTGTATAACTATAGGTATTTAGTATCTACACGATGTTTTGTTAAGTAACTGAGCTATCTGATGTATCTTATCAAATTTAAAAATACAAATACTACATAGATTACAACAAGTTAAATATTAACAGGTAAATAAATATTAAGATATTAATTGTCGAATGCGCCTTCTTAAACAGAATTTTAAAATACAGAACTCATTAGTTACATATAAATACAATTAAAGACAGTTTATAGTCGAGATAACTGGTGCCATAATCTGAACGGTTGTTCAGATGAATGAAACATGATACAAAATGGCAAAACAGGATTAGATTCAAGATGGATCACGCCACTTACGGCTCTATACATGCGCCCTGTGTATCAAATACGTATCTGCAACAATTACAAGACACTGATATAATTTTTGGTTTTTAGGATCCTCTTCTAGAATTTGGGCGCAAAATCGTAATTGGGTTCACCTCTGGTGTTCTCGGATCATGTATTAACATTCCATTTGATGTTGCCAAGAGTCGAATTCAAGGTCCTCAGCCTACACCTGGTATTGTAAAATACAGGAATACTTCGGAAGCTATTATGTTGGTGTACAGGGAAGAAGGGTGAGCATTTTTTCAAAGTATTTCAGTTTATTTTTCGTAATCAAAACAGTTACTATGTAAGCTGTTAGACGTTCCTTTCTAAAGTAATCTATGCTAATGGCAGGCAATCTTGGAAAATATCAGACGTTTTCTTCCTGGAGGGAAATCATCAAACCGCAATATTTTTTTTACAGTTACGTCATTTTAAGTTGGATTGTTGCTAGTTAGCGTAAAGGCAAGATCCAATTTCCATATAAACGAGGATTTATAAATATATTTCATTCACAAATTATTACGTAATGTTATATAATAATAACCTTTGATTACGATAGATACATGTTAATCTTTACCTCTTTGATCAAAATGCCCATCGTAAATGTGTCGATTCAATTTTAATGTAAAATAAAGGATGTCATTTATACGAAGCAATTTATACGTACAATAACTCATTCATAAGACACGTTTGATTTAGTCGACTACGCACCTGCGACCCATATCTAGAGTATGTCCTGCTTGAGTATGATGGCAAGGACCAAATTAACGTTTGGTATATTGCATGCCATAGAAGTACACTTATAGGTCGATATTATTAGCTGAGTTATTCAATTATGACCATAGACGTAGAACTTTAGTGTACTACTTTACTATACTTTATTGTCTTTCTTCGCAACTGAAATTATTCTAAGTTCCTTCCAAAATTTCAAAAATACTACATGAAATATGTCACAAGTGTTAACGCAGTTTTCCCTGAATGCATTTGTGTTGTAATCTCATCTGTTTATCTGGAATACGCGATATTTCTCGTTTGCATTTAAAATCTGTCCTTATAAATTTATAGGTTGTCTTTGTTCTTCACCGACTTAAATTAAATTTGGTAGGTAATATGATAGCGCTAATAAATAATGATCGTATTATTAACGTAGATTTCCTTGTTCATAGTCATGAATAAAGTAAACTTTGTCGTTACTGCAGGAATTACTTGGTACGGTGCCAGATTTATTTTAATCAGATAAAAACAAATTATTTTCCCAATACATTATTAGATTATGGAAAAAAGGAAGAATAAAACTGGTCTACAAAAAAAACAAAGCAACAAATTCTACGTAGCACTTAAACGTAACTGAAAAATTAACTTATTCATAAATAGGGCTACCAAATATCTATCTATATACAATAAATATCGATACTAAAATTACTAAAATGATATATTGAGGAAATAAATGGTTTGGTCTTGATTATGTCTGCTTTGTCTTATACTTAATCGGCAAAAATGTCCTTCAATAAATAGAAAAATTGTATTGTATTGTCGATCCTAAGGTCAACTTTGTTTGTCGGTATGTGCTGTACGTCTGTTAGTTGCATACAAATCAATCATACCAAACATGCAGATAATATGTTAAACTACCTAAACTAGAAAACTTAAGAAATTAAATGTAGAACAATCTATCAATTGTAGAATTAATAATGTAAGTGACGTCATCTTGATGATCCTTGGTTTCAAACCAAAGGTCACAATGACTTGATGCACGATTTAAGTTTCCTCGTACAGCAGGTACGAGTTTACTGTTATTTTTATTAGAAATAATAAAAACCCCATATATAATTTAAAATAGTTACTTAATCACACTTTTAATTACCTCTGAAATAGTTATTGCATTAAAAACATTTATGAAAATGCATTATCATGATGCCATGACACTCGGAATGATAAAATTTTCGGGTATTTTTCTTTCTTCATACAGTGAAAATATTTCCCTGGATATGATCCAAGTACCGTATATTTTGTGCAAAAGATATAAATAGTATGACCGCACGGAATCAATTTGCAAGATGTTACGCACATGTGGAGAATACAGTTCAGTGGCAATTGACCTCTTTTTGCTTAAAACGTTGTTGTTTAGATTCACTTCCTGCAGAATATTTCCGCAATTTTTACAGTAAGATCCGCGAAGTGCTTATTTATGAAATCAATTAACATTTTCAATTTTTCAACTTTAAAGACTTTGAAATTATTACTTATTATAATTTGTATCATTGTAGTGCTCAAAAAATGAAGTTTAATTTAAAAGCATAAAATAATAATACCCCCCAGGGCCTGCCTTGACGTGGTGGTGAGGGGCAATAATAATATCGCAAGGTCGCAGCATTTCTACGAATTTGAAAACCTAATCTGATTGAGGAATACACATGAAAATATCAGTTTTAATATTCATTGCCAGGCAAGATACTTGCAACGTAATGTAACCTATATTATATTAATTCGCCTTGTGGATTATAACGTCACATAGACTGACATATCATAAGTTCGTAAAGTTGAAACCACATTTACCTACACACGAGGCGTTCTATGTTACACCTCAGGTGTAGCAAAAGTTAGTGTGCCGGGTCGAATGTAACAGTGCAATAATAATTTATATAGTTATTATTTTTTTACCAACAAAGTGTTATTATATATATGTTATTAACAAAGTGTTATAACCATACAGTTTTAAAGAATGGCTTCTTATTTTACTTCAGATTCCGTGCACTCTACAAAGGTCTGTTGCCTAAAGTGCTTCGACTGGGGCCGGGCGGTGCTATCATGCTGGTTGTTTATGATTATGTGTACAATTTATTAGATAACAAGTTCAACAACAAAACACTCAAGAGATAAAAAAAATATGGGTTTGGTTTCAATTTTCTGTACCTATTTTAAATGCAGGTTATTTTAAAAATGAAAATTTACAGACTTTTGTAGGTATTTATTAATTTAGCCTTGTATTGTTTTACTTGATAATTTACGATTAATTAGTGTGCATATGAGTAGCTGTCTTTTAAACGTAACGTTAATTAGACAGTTAATTGTAAATAAAATTTCTATTTTTACAACAAATTACTAAAGATATTGATAACATTCACATAACCAATGAATGGGTATATTACAAGAGGCCCAAAACAAGGTTTATGATATAAAAGCTGACTGTAGCTTTTTTAATTTTGGGAAATATTGAAAAGATAGATCGTAGCGCCATCTGTATTTCATATCTAAAAAGTTTTTTTTATGATATAAATAGGCAATAAGCAGACAGGTCACCTGATGGTAAGTGATCACCGCCTCCCATGGACTTTACCAACAGCGCGATGTGGTGGTGATGCGTTGATTGCCAGGATGGAATTAATAGACCCGTACTCGGGGTAAACAGGGAAAGAAGGGAAGCAGTACATCGCTGAAGTAACCGGAATCAATACCGCCACTAATTGACCCCAGATGCATTAACAACAAACCGTTTCAGGACATGGGAAAGAAGAAGAATGGGAAGGAAGATGACTGAAGAACGGAGAGAAAAGAGAAAAAGGCTCTAGCCGGAAAACGATGAATCGTTTGGCAGCTGATTATTTGTTCAAGCGTTTTCGAAATTTCGACCTGTTTGGGGGATGGTGTAGGAGGGAAAGCTGTTCCACGCGGACATAGTCGCGAGTAAAAGCTAGTGTAGTGTAGGCGAAATTAAGTCTGTCAGTTACGCTTTCATGCCTAAATTACTGAATCGACTTCGATGAAATTTGATCAGAGATAGACTGGAACTAGGAAAAAAAGATAGGATAATAATTGATATTATGATAAAAAGTCTTCAAGGGCTTGAAATAGGGGATGAAATTTTTTTATTATTATGTAAAATTCCATTAATCTTTCGGATAAAAGCTATATATGTAATTTGTACAGTCGTAGTCGCTTTAATTTACAATCACTATTATTCTTATTTTCTTTTAATATTATTTGTTTGTCACTTTTTTTTCTCTCTGTTGCACCGCCTTCTTAGTTCTCTGCACATTTTCAAGGTGACTGTTGGAGAATGCTCTTTAGCATTAAGTCCGCCTATTGTAACACTTTTGTTGGTTAAATTTATTTATTTATTTATTTTTTTATAATTTTACATGGAAACATACAACAAGGTGATACTTTTGGTCCCACACTAGGATTCCCTGTGTTGACCAAACGCCTTCCCATAAATAAGGTTTCTTTTTCTTAATCTAGTTAATCTAGTTAGCTAACAACTCTCGCAACATAAACTTAGCTTAAGTAAATAGAATATTATAATGGAGAGAAAATTTATCAATATTAAAATTATTCCACAGCAATATATGTGTATGTGTATGTGTGTGTGTGTGTGTGTGT
>DWKC01000260.1:0-14152 GCA_018249195.1 Racta chiria
CGGGTTCAAACCCTGCTGCGCGCACCTCTAATTTTCAAAGTTATGTGCGTATCAGAATTTGATTATCACTTGCTACGATGAAGGAAAACATCGTGAGGAAACCTGCACTCCCGAGATTTCTCATAAAGATCTCAAAAGGTGTGTGAAGTCTACCAATCCGCACTTGGCCAGCGCGGTGGACTATGGCCTGCACCCATCACATTGTGAGTGGAGGCCCGAGCCCAGTAGTGGGACAGTTATGGGTTGCAACGATTACCAACGGAGCAACTTGGGAGCGTCTGTGGCTGATTATGCTCTAAGCCTCTTCAGTTCTGAAGAAAGTCCTGTGTCCGATACTTCTACAATAACAGGCTTAAGACAAATGCAAAAATGGCGTCGTCGAATTCTTTATAAATCTACACAAATATGTATAAAAAATGATCAACGCGTAACTGTACATGTTATAGTGATGCATGTTACTAAATGCTATTTTTGTACGAAGATTTAGCATCCGCGACACGGTTACTTCAAAGAATTCGAATTGAATTTATGTTATACATAGGAAGTATATTCAAATGCGGCATACAATGTTTAGGTCTACCCGTGTGAACTTCATCAGGCATGGCGACCACGAAGACATTCATTCATTGAAACAACGATCCATATTAATGTAGTGCAAATTTTGAATTCATGCTGCCTCCTCATTTCGATTGCTCCATGTTTCTAAACGCACGATTTTGCATAAGTAGGTTTTTTGTTCGTGTTTAATGATTGAATTCATCGTCAACGCGAATAATGAAATACATCTCATGAAAGTGAAAGAATCATGGCTGATCTTTTAATCCAAATAAAATAGAAACGTTTAAATAAATACATGTAGAGATTAATTAAGGCATATATTTTGTCACATTATACACATATATTTTTAATAACATGTGACAAAACGTCGAAAAATCATATTAACATTATACATATTTAACCCGTTCCTTTGAAAATATTTTATGAATGTTAAATTATAACTAAATATAAGAAGATTTTTAAGGCTTTCCAAATATTTGAATGTTTTGGGAAAATCTAACGTATAAAACTCGCTACGATTCTATTTGAGTTGTCCCCAAAAAAAAATCATTCGAGTGCAGTGCCTAATATTTAAAGATAAAATACAATAACCGTCTAATAAATAAATAAAAATGCGGGGCTTATATAAGATTAGGAATCTTATTTGAGATCTCGGTTAAGTTACGGTCAATATCTACCGTGATTATATTCATAAATATTTTTATTTAGGTGACGGCCGAAAAGGTGATGCTCTCGGCATTCTCAGATACAGTTACGACCGTTAGATAATGAACTCGCGGCTTGATTACCTCCTACCACACAGACTTGGCATATATTATCTATATATCGAAGTGAAAAAGCAATTCTGTTAACCTCACTTCATAAAAAATACAAATTTAAAATCAGAAAAATATCAGAATTCTATTCCCATGCTCTATTGTAAAAAAATCGTACAGCATTATAGTGTCTCATAATATTTGAGATATGATTTAATTTTATAAAATCTCAAATTTTTTTTGGATCTGTTCAACATTTGCGGATTACAGCACGATTGCTTCTCACCATCGATATTCAAATTGTATTCAAATTCAAATAATTTATTATTCACCTGAGGTATTGTTGCCCACGTGGTTCCTAAGAGTTTTAAAGCCGCAATTTTTTGCTTATATGAGAAAAGTAAGAGTAAAATTTTCGGACTGGCGCAAGTAGCATACGCTCCTAAAAATTAAAAATGCACAACTTACGAGATAATTAAATAACTTAAGAGTAATTTTAAAAACTATTTTCGATTATTTTAAGGCTAACTCAGCTATATTGCTCCTTTAACAGCGCCGCATTTAATATTATAGCAAAGATTTCAAACCCGGTGATACCCGTAGCGTTATGACTTACGCCAAGTATCCAATCGCCAATATGGCCGCGTCTCTAAACTTAACGATGTTCTCCGTTACTTTAATTACATCTTTGTCGCCTTTACGCTCGCCTTTAGTAATTATACGCAGTAAAACGGATATGTAAAACGTTAAGACTATGACCGATTGCGTCTCCCAACGATTTACAGCTAATATCCTGTACGGCCGTAACACGCTTAAACTCACTCCCTCGTAAAAAGAACAGTAAAACATTCTCAGAACCCTCGCAATATTTTATAATAACTGTATAAAGTATTCTCAACAGTACCTGTAGGACTTAATTTAAATGTAAACGATTAACGTGTTATCTCTAGATCGTAATTGATAATAAAATATATAACTGTGCAGGTCGTAATATTTTAGCACGAAAACAGCGGAATTTTAAGAGGTTTTATATAAACCATGAAGTCGTGTATTTTAATATATTTTAATCTTCGTACAATAGTTTTTGATAAGAGGTGGTTGATTCGTGTTTACTAATTCTAGGACTTTGCTCATTGGCTGAAAGCAGTTTACAAATTTAGAATAATATAAGGGCTAAATTAGATCATTTCCGAGCATCACTTGGTGTGATAATTAACAATTAAATCATATACTTTGATAGTGCTTTAAAATAATATATTATTTAAAAAGACATGTTTCTTAGTTTATTCGTTTGTAGTGTACGGCCATACCAGTCATTGGATTGCGATAGAATAAACACTTGCGGGAAAGTTTTCGAAAAATTTCGAAGATCCGGAGCACCTGATGTTTGACACTAGGATGACACGAGGATCTGTCAAACTATTAAAGATGAGACATGTAAAGATCTCTGTTATTGGCTACATACATTCCTACATGTAGTCCATCACAGTTAGTTTGCTATCCCAAGGATTAATTTGTGATTCTTCGTTCGTAGTATTTAAACTTACACGCTATTTAGATCACGTAAGTACGTTACGGCGTGAGACAATCATTTCGTGGTATGTTTGCTAGGGATTGCACCGGCGGGTTTTTAAATACGACCAAATTGTAATCTAATTCGTGTAATAAGGTACGTCAAATATTTAGAAGTTATTTTAGTTTTCAGTGACAATTATTGACTTGGGATTTTCATCTAGCTTCTTGAATGAAAATGAATTTTGAAATTCGAAAAATTTTAATCTATCTTGTGTTGCATAGGCCTCGTCGAATATACATTTAGAAATTATTTTAGTTTTCTTTCTATCTACGGACACAATCCGGACAGAAATTTGTTTCTTTTGTAAATTTTTGCTTTTGTAATAATGTCATATATATACATATCGAATACATAACCTACTTTTATGAAGTCGGTTAAAACAATAAAAAAATGCTATTTCATTCAATTGTTGTAGCGATCGCGAAAATAGTTTTTGACTTATAGAGTAGCGCCATCTATGGTTTAATGACTACACCAGTTTTGTTATACAAAATAGGAACAATTCATAATTAAGCTTTTTTAATACGAGTTTCTGAGGTACGAAATTTTAATTTAATGTTGGAAAATTTTAAATCACTGATAATGATTATTTTTTATTTCAGCACCGACGGCTAGTGACCAAACGGATCTAGA
This sequence comes from Racta chiria, assembly GCA_018249195.1. Lineage (NCBI taxonomy): Eukaryota > Metazoa > Arthropoda > Insecta > Lepidoptera > Hesperiidae > Racta > Racta chiria. The sequence goes on from DWKC01000260.1 coordinate 3,523, forward strand.
ACACTTTGAAGGTAATTTGTTTAAGTCATGTTGTAATTAATTATATATTAAATATTTTGCTAATAGATTAATAACTAATAATTGTGAAAGCTTTATACTTTGTCAAATTACCAACATTGATGAGTTATAAAATATGTATACTAATATGTAAAATTTAAACAATTACGCAAATAATATATGATTTTTTAACTCGTTACATCGTGGACTGTTTGCGATATATGTTTAACGATCACGGCTGAATTCGAATCCGTTGTGACCACAATCCAAGCAACTAAGTCGACTTATCAACCTGTTAAATATAAATATATATTGTTATACCCGTGACATAGTATGTAACATATTAATAATACCTTATGAAATGATTTCAGGCCCATCTGAGGGTTGTTACTACAACTTCCAGCACTACGGCGAGGGCGACCGTATCATGACGAACGAACCGTGTTTGAACTGCACCTGTCACAATAGGATGCTCATGTGCTACCTGAAGGTGTGTCCCTTCACCAAGGCCATCGGCCAGGACTGCACTATCGAGAAGCGAGCGGACCAGTGCTGCCCTATCGTCACATGCCCAGATGGTAAGAGAAATCATTTTTGTACTTTAAATCGGGTTTTAAAAAAGACATATATGTAAATAAAGATTATGTAGGTGTCTTCAATAAGCGTAAATAGATGAGACCGTGTGGTCTGCTAACTGTGATAATCCAAAAGACTACGTCAATGCGCCTTACACTCCAAGACGACATCGCCAGTTACTGTCATCTGGGATTATTGTCAAGCATTAACTTACACTCTGTTCAAAATATCTCTTACAATGAATATCTGTATTTTTTGGATCAATGAATCCAAAAACCAAGTTTCCATTTTCGAAAAGAGCGATTTCATATAATTTCAAATAATTTGAATAAGTAGCAGTGGATCTGTCTTTTATATTTGAACTATTTAATTATTTTAATATTTTTATATATTGAACTTAGTTATAATGCCGAACAACTTAAGTACTAAAATTAGAAATTAAAATAAAACTTCTTCTCTCAATAGCCACTACTTAGACCCTTTGTATAAGGAACCTTTTATAATCGAATACTTTTTTTAGTTCCAGTTGACCTACTCACTTCAACGTCGACGTCATCGCCAGCTGAATATGGCGCAACTGGACTCGGCAAGGTGGACAAATATGGTTGCAGCATTCATGGAAAATATTTCCCCGAGGGTTCCAAAGTACCGCCCACCCCCAACAAGCCCTGTGAACACTGCTACTGCATTCGTAATATGACGACCTGCGTCATGCAGGAGTGTACCCTGCATGTAGATGGATGTACCCCGATCTATCATAAGGACGTCTGCTGCCCGGTTCGATACTCTTGTGGTAAGTAACATTGGGTTAAACTTCAACCTTTGACCCACTACTGAGCATTGGTCTCTCGTAGCTGAGGAAGCCAAGAGCACCACGCTCCTCCAATACGCGTGGAGGGGTTAGTGGCCAACTCAAATGTCGGAAGACCTCTGACAAGGCTAAACGTCTATCATCTGACGATAACAAACGGCACCGACCGATTTACGTACCCTACGAAGCATTCATGAGATTTTTATCACCGACGGTCACCCATCTACTGTTACTCACAAGCGACACAAGCCGCTGGTGTATTTGATTGGTAGAAATAAGAAAAGGGGTCATCAGTAAACCAATAAACAACCGAGAATACAGTTATTTTCAATGAATTAATAAAAAATATAATTATTAACTGATACAGCGTTAAAAAAGGGAAAACATTTTTTTCTTTATATAATTTTTATCGAACCTTCAATTTGTGTTCCAGATCACCTAGAGGATGAAATGTTGCTACTAGATGACATGACTACTACTGTGCGACCTACGCCTGGATTCTTATTGACAACAACAACTATGCCATCTGTTACGCAAATAAGCCAAAACTGTGTCCACGATGACCAAATCTTCGCGGATGGAGCCTTGATAAAGACTGAAATAGCTTGTGAACATTGTTATTGTATGAAAGGAGATATTGTGTGTGTCGTTCAAGAATGTGGAACACCCATGGAAAATGAAGGCAAGAACTGTACTTCTCTACCTCCTCGTCAAGGTCAGTGTTGTCCCGACACTTACATTTGCGAAGGCGATGAACTTATAACAGAAGCAACTACAAGTGTAACTTATGAAGAGTTAACTACAGTGTCACCCCCAAGAAGAGTCGAGGGTAGTGGATATAGAAATGAACCTGACGAACCTTACACTGAAATACCCGCTTTCGAGGGTAGCGGCGAAGAGCATGCAACTACTTTGGACTCCTCAGATAATTTCACACCTCAAAAACAAACACCGCAAATAATAGATGAAACATTTGCACCGACAGAGGAATCACTCAAACCTAGCCTAACTACAACTGAACCAGATAAAGAACAAAATACAGTACCAGATGATTTACATAAAAGCCCTTCTGATTCTCAATTCCCAGGAAAAACCACACTTGCTCAAGAAGCCACTACAACTGCACAACCCAGTATCGCTGACAGCATGAAGGAAATAGATACGACCGAATCTAAAACAACAAGTACAGATTACCTTCCAACAGAGGCAGATAGTACCATCTCCAAAGATGACGAATTTATAGTGACTACCGAATCAGCATCACACTATACTAAAGTTACTGAAATGAAACAAGAAGCTGAAACTACAGAATCACTTAATGACGTTGATGAGACGGTCACTCAATATACATACCCAGAACCTTCAAGTTCTGAAGCCAGTAATGTATCCAAAGAAGATGATGAGCTAACAACTTCCGAGGTAACACAATTAGATGAAGTTTCTGAACCACAAGTTACAACTCCTAAGGCACCTAAAGATGATTCGGAGGATTATATAAATAAACAAAATGTCTCCGTTACCCATGATCAGGAGGACAGCGTATCCTTGATGACAACAACTGAAAGTAGAATTGAACAATCAGAGACGACATCAGTAAATCCAGTGGAAAATGAAATTGATGAAGATATACTCCCTCCTGGCAGAATTCCAGGCGAAGGAGATTGTCTCCTTAATGGAGTAACATATAAGAATAGTTCAAATGTGCCGAATATTAACAATTGTCATTCCAGCTGTAAATGCATCAGTAGTATTATCAAATGTGACCCGATAATATGTAGTCCTCCGCCAGAACAAATGGATAATATGAATGATTGCCAACCTATATACGATACCCCAGATGCATGTTGCCCTACGTATATATGTCATTCTCGCGAAACAATTCCACCTGAATCGCATAGTCAAATGTCTGGTACGGAAAGTCCAAAACCATCACTTGAGTGTCATGGTGAACAATGTCAACCCGATAAAACTAAACCAATTTTACCCGAATTACTATGTAACTCTGATGGATGTGAAATCGTGACAGAAGATCAAGAAAAAGAATGCAAAAATGGAGTCTGTGGTAGTACAGAAACAAGTCCTCCTTTAAAACATCCTGAAACTTGTAACGGCGACAACTGCTTGCCTTCTGATGAAATTTGCTCTGATGGAAAATGTCAACCATCATCCACTAGTCAAACTGTTTGTGATAGTGAAAATGGATGTCAGCCTTCTGAAGCGTGTGAAGGTAATAACTGTGCAGTTGAATCAGAAGGTACAATTGTCAAGGAAGAACTCCCAATTTGTAAGGATCCAGAAGAATGTAAAACGGACGCGTCTAAATGTGAAGGTCCAAATTGTGATACATCGAGTGTAGATACTCAACTGCCGGATAAAAACATAGTCCAATCGGAATGTAAGGAAGAAGATTGTAGACGTAAAGATAATCCGGATGAACACAAGTCACCGTCTGAATGTTCTGACTCTTCTTGTATTGCGCAAGGAATAGAAGGTGAGACAGGTGACATGACAACAGAATCTGCAGTAAAAGATCAAGTATACAAGGAATCAACAACTGAAATTATTAGCGATGCTTATTCCAAATTACCAGAATCGGAAGATACGCCTTCAGATGAAACTTTGAAGGTTACTCACTTCGAACCTGTAACCGAAAATCAAGACGTTTCTCCGGAACCTTCTACTGCAAAGTCTGTGGAGTCTCCAGTAGAGGACATAAGTCCAACAGTCACAGAAAAGGAAGCATCTATAGAAACAATTACAGAAATATATAATACACCAAAAACTGAAGATCATCAAACTGTTGCCCCTGATACAGTTGTTGTTGATGACATTACGAAAGAAATATTCACGCACTCTCCATTAGTTACACTCGATGATAAATATCCTTCCAATCTGCCTAAAGAAGATACGAGTGATATACCAACGAAACTTTTCGAAGGTTCAACTGAAACATTGGACATTGAACCACATGATCAGAAAGATAAAGATCATGTAACTGAAATAAGCATTGACAAAGATTTTACTCCAATACAGGAAATATCGACTAAACCTACTTACATACAGGAAACAACATCTCCACACTTAGAAACTGACGTAACCGAACAGGAATTTACTAATAAACAAGAATTGTTTACTGAATCACCTAAAGAAGAACAAACCCCTGATAAAGCTCAAGATACTATAAATACTGAATCACAACAGAGTATTTCTATAACCGAATCCTCTGCAACATTATTGTCTGAAATGACTACTGAAGAGCAGATTGGAGTTCAAGTAAAAGATGACGAGGAGACATCTACAGGTGAATATGATAATATCACCGATATTCCAGCTGAAACAAGTACAGTACAATCTGTTGAAATTAAAGAACCTTCAGAACCAGAAGACTCTAAGTTAGATGAAACTGCTACAAAGAAAATTGTTGATGAAGTAGAAAAAGATCATATTTCTACAGAAAGCCCTAATAGATTTACAGAAGTAATAGTGACTGATACACCGATCAATGAAGTACATAAAATGGATGAAGACACTGAGTCTCCACAAACTACCGATATCAAAACTACCCCTGCAAGTATTGACTTAAGCAGAAAAACTACAGAATCATCTATTGAACACCAGGAGAATCTTAGTATGCCAACTGATATGTATGACACCGTTACGGATAAACAAGATGCTTACACAATTCCTAATGAAATCCAGGAACATGTAACTCCTGATAGTTCAATAATACATGCTACACAACCGTCCACGACAGAAGAAATCGCAATTATGCAAGCGCATGATATTCCCAACACTCCAGAAGATGAAACAAACTTGCCCGAATCCTTACCTACGAAAGAATCACCTACATCCACCACGTCTCAAGAGTATATTGTGGAAGCAATTACCACACAACAACCTGGAATGTCTGTAACAAACACACAAGAAATAACTCCTAAAACCACTGACACACACGAAATTACTTCTCAGACCTTGTCTGATGAATTAGAGGAACAAACTGATATTCCAATTATAGACGTAAATGAAGTTATCACGATAAAGCCCGATGAGACATTCCAAGATGACACTAGTCCTAAAGAGCCTGTGGTTTCAGAGCCGCACGAAACAAGTAGCTCCACAGATGCTATGTCAATAAATGAAGAAGGATTAGGAACTACAATTCCTTCAGTATTATCTCAAAAAGATCATGAAATAACTACTGAATATATAGGCACGGACACTGGACTTAGTGAAGAAAGTACAGCAATGCCTGAAGTGGATTTAATAAGATTATCAGAACATACCACCCTACATGCTGAAACGGAGAAACAGATTTTAGAAAGTTCGACCACCGATCAAGAAGAAAAAGAAGCAGTAACAGAATCTCTGAAACAACCAGATGATGACAAAAACGAAATATTAGGTTTTACACAAATACACGATCAAACGGAAGAACCTTCTATTGCTGAAAACACCTCAGCTTCAACAGCATTATATACTGAAGGCTATAATGGTTCTGAGGACCAAACTGTCCCGGTATCTATAGACGAAAGCAAATCAGAAGAAAAACCACAATATACTACACCCGAGACCGTAACTCAATTCGCTGAAGAACAAGGTGCAGTGGTAACCGATGATCACGTGACTGAAGGTTTTGAAGAAGAGACCAAGACCACAGATGACAGCAAAGTACCATACAAGCCAACAGAATATACTGTTTCAAATGAAATGGATGTTCAAAATGTTGTAACACACGCTTTTGAAACGACAACTCAATCTCAAGAGACAGAAACAAAATTAGCTACAGAATCACAAACCAGTCAAGAAATAGCCAGTACGCCAACGCATGTGATAATAGAAGAAAAGGAACAAACAGAATCTCCAATGTCACTTATCACGGAACCGTCAGAATCTGTATATTCAGAAGATACTGATCATTCTTTAATCGACAAAACAACACAGATTCCTGCGGAAAGGGTACCAGATGAAGAAAAAATAAAGAAACCTGATTATGACACAAAAACACAAACTCCGGATACAGAATCTCCAGAATTACAAGAAATAGATTCAAAAACTCCATCTCAAATTTACCCAGAAAATGAAAGCCAACCAGAAGGTTTAGTTACAACACCATCACATGAGTACACCACAATAAAAAATATAGATGTCCACGAAAAAGAGCAGACACCTCCAATTACTTCTATTGAGGATGAAAAATTGGCGCCAACTACAGATATTGTGTTAACACAAAGTCCTGTTACAACAGAAGCTCTTCACGAATCTACCACTGGGGCTCCAGTTATGGTTAGCTCGGAAGAACCGCTTGCTACAGAAAAAGAAGACATATTTACAGGATACTCAGAAGTATCTGATTCCGTGACAACTATAGCTTACGATCATGAACCTCATACAAAACCAGAAAATGTACCAACATTAGATCATGTCTTAGATGCTACAAAACAGCCTCAAAATAACTTAGATGCCACAACAGCGGAAAGTATAACATCAGAGCCTTTACAAGAAGACCATGAAGATACACAACTAAATGACAAAATAGATGATGTTAAAGATAGTGAACATATACCTCCATCTGAATTTACAACCAAATATCCCGAATCAGTAGACAAACCTCAAGATACGCAAACCGATGAATCTGAACCTAGTAAACAAGAAGAGTACACAGAGAGGCCAGAGCAACAGATTACTACTGAAGCTGCAAGTTATCCACAACAACCGATTTCTCCTGACACTGAAATTCAAAGTTCTGTAGATGTAGATAATGAGAAAACTACTGAAGTAATCCAAATTTCTGATGAAAAAGATATAACAACACCTAAAGAAGGGTCAACGGCAGATGTAACTCAATCACATTTAATTACTAGTGATATTCCAACAACGGAAAGTTCAGATACGTTACCTATCGAAGAAAATAATAGACGTACCCTTTCGCCTAGTCTGGAAACTGTCCAACCTGAGCAATATACTACAGAAAAGCAAATAATTACTGAATTGCCAGAGATTACAAGACCCCAGGAAATGGAAAAAATTGATATTATGCAAGAAACACCCTCGAAGGCGCCAGAAAAGGAAGGTGCAGCTACAATATCTGTCACTGACGAATTTGACCACGTGACCTCAGTACCAACAGCTACAAAAGACTACCTTCCAACAGTCACTGAAACTGTGCCTTCTTATCAAGACCTGAACATACCTCTAGTTACTGAAAATATCCAGAAACAGACTATGATGTCAGAGCTTGATATTACTTCAAAGCCTGAAACTGAATATGTCGTTGATATAACAACTGAACAACCTTTAATAACAGAGACTGAAAAGGACGCCATTTCTGATAAAACAACAGTTCACGATGATTTAATAATTGTCCCAATAAGTACCCAACCTACAGAAGTACCTTCCGAACATACAGAAGTTCAAGAGTCGCTAACTGAATCCTCGGTACCAAAAGAAACAGAAGTTTCTGAACCAATGGCAACTGAAGTTTCAGTACCACTAGATACTGATAATGACATATCTGTGCCAACAGAAACTGATATGTCTGTTTCAAAAGCAACGGAACCGTCAACTATAAAAGAAACAGTAGAAGAAGAATTTGTAGTACCTAAATTAACTGAGACGTCTGTACCGAAGGACCCAGAACTTACTGTATCTGAAGTTACCGAAGGTTTTGTACCCAAAGAAACTGGAGCTGATGTATCTGAAGTTCCTGAAGTTTCTGTATCTAAAACTGAAGCTTCCATATCTGAATTCACAGAAACTTTTGTAACAGAATCTTCAAAAGTTAAGGTTTCTGAAGTGACTGAAGAATCTGAACCTGAAATAACGGAAGCTTCCGTGTATGAAATTACAGAATTTTCTGTTACTGAATCATCTAAATCTGAAGTTTCCGAAATTTCTCAAGCAGAAATAACAGATGCTTCTGTCTCTGAGATAACAGAAGCTTCTGTACCTGAGATAACAGAAGCTTCTGTACCTGAAATAATTAAAGCTGCAGTATCTGAAACTACAGAACAAACAGAAGCTTCTGCCGCCAAAGTAACTGATGTTCCTGTAGCTGAAACAACTGACATTTCCGTACCTGAGATGCCAGTAACTGCAGTTCCAAAAGAGTCTGAAAATGAAATTAAAGATGGAGAGCCCGAAGACACAACATATAAACCGAAGGATGAAGAATCGGTGGTAGCCGTGGATGATTTGGCAACTTTGCAGCCACAAGAATCTTTATCAGAAACTACACCGTATCTCGTTGAGCTACAAGAACATACGACCAAAGCTGATGAAGACATTTCGTCGGTTCCTATAACTGAAGAAGATAGAACGAAATCTCCTGAAATTGATCAACCTGAACGAGGTGATCAGCCACTAGACAGTATACCAGATAAATTTACGCATGAAGACTCTCATGAAGAACACACGACTAAGGAAATCTTTACCAAAAAAGATGAACAATTAACTACTCTACCTCCAGAACAAGCTAGTGATTATACTGAAAAACTTGTCGAGAAGACTGAAGTTGTGACTGAAGAAGTTTCAATATCATCAGAATCTCCAATTACAACGCTATCAAATGCACAAATAACAACACAGAAACCATCTTCTCAAGACAGTCCGACAGATTCAACGCCACTCGATGAACAACACGAATACACTACTGCAGGCTTTGTAATCGAAACAACTACTGATAAAAAATATATCGCATTAGGTACTGAAAAAACACCAGATCATGAAATTATGCACGAGGCGACCTCTTTGGACGATTTATTGCTTCCGGTAGTAACGAAAGCTACTACAGCCAAAATGCCAGAAGAACTCGCTACAAATCTTCCTGTAGTAGATGATAAAATTACTAAACCCAGTGAATCGTATACTCCTACAGCAGCACCCGATTTGTCTAAGCCAGGAATGAGTGAAATTCAACCAGCAGAAGAATTACCTTCACCAGATTTTCCACCCAGTGGATCTACCGGGTATGGCCAAGAACCGGACTACGTTGAAGAGGATCAAGCCTTTGGACCTGGAACTTGTCGCTATGGTGGTAAAGTATACGTATCAGCTCAACAAATCCCCAGAGATGATCCATGTGACTTCTGTTTCTGCTTTAGAAGTGATATTATTTGTCTACAACAAAGTTGTCCACCTCCTATACATGGATGTCATGAAGAACCAATCCAAGGATTCTGTTGTCCACGCTATGAATGCCCCGTGTCAATGGCGACAACACTCAACGTTACGACTACAACAACAACCACGACCACAACGTTGCCACCGCACTTCCTCCCCCATGCGTACAAGGGCGCCGCACAGAGAAGAGGGTGCCAAATAAAGGGTCATTCGTACAAAGTCGGCGAAGTAGTAAGGGCGTCATCGGGACCATGCTTACATTGCACGTAAGTTATATTTTACTTAACTTTTGAGACTGAATTTGAAATTCAATTGATTATTGTAATTAAATATTTTTGTTCTTATTACAGATGCGGAGGAGACGGACAGATGAAATGTGATCCAAAGGCATGTACGCCAGAACCAATGCTACGACAAATGATTGCGGCCGCGGTTTCTGCGAAACGACGAAGGTGAAATACCATCTAACTTTCACCATTTTATACACGAACATCACAAGGATGAAACACCTGTGTGATAAATTTACTTATGTATTCTTCTATGCACAAGAATAATGCTCAAATTTCGCGATGGTGTAGTTTAAGATTTCGTGTCATATGTAGTAATTGATATTAATAATAATTTACTTCTCACAAAATCTGATGGCACGCACAACTCAATTGTCAATGAATTAACTGTGACTGTGATTAAAATAATTGTATGTATAATTTTCTGAATCAGGTTTACAATGTTTGAATCTTTAATTAAGGCTTACTAGTAAATGACATTTTTTTTACAAAAATCAGTGCCAAACGATAGTTCTAGGTGAAAAAAGCGTTTTAAGCGAAGTAATCATGATTTTTCAAAGCAACCGTAACGGAGCTAAAAATTATGTTTTTATGTGACGAAACGCTTCGTGGGTCCCATTAGATCGCCGAAATCTTGACCATTTTTACAAGTAAACGTAAAATGATTTACCGATATAAGTTTAGTCAATTCTTTATTTTTACACGATGTTACATTACCTATCTAGTATCGTGTAAATATAAGGTAAGTTTTAAGGATCCCTGATGTTGTAAATGCCTTACTTAATTTGTAATAATTTATATATTTTATCCTATGTAGGAATGGCGTTTAGTTTGAGGCACA
>DWKC01000261.1:0-14152 GCA_018249195.1 Racta chiria
TTCTCCTTCCCTATAATATACTGGTGACACTCCAAGACTCATATTTGGGATTCCACCATTAAAATGTAACCTCTGCGAATACGGCATGCAAAAGAAGGTCTTCTCAGAGAACGACTTCTACACTCGAGGAGTGAGATTGATGGATAAAATCACTTCCAGGAGAGATCCTGTCATCTAAAATGGTGGGGCTGATCCATAACTGTGAGAAGCAGTACGACGACATCGAGGAGGAGTGCAGCCGCGTGGTGAAGGTGGCGGCGTGCTTCAAGAGAGACGCCAAGGCTGAAGGCATCGCGCCAGAGGTCACCATGATCGAAGCCGTCATGGAGAAGTACTAATTATCTTATACCTTTTACATTGTAATATTTAATAATTTATTCGGTCTGTATTAACACATTCAACTACATTTTTATAATGGTACAATATATAACAGTCTTACTTAGAGTAGTTCTGATAGAGTTGCAAAACTAAAATATTGTATCAAAAGTTTATTATTTAATAAAGGCATTTTTTCGAATAAATTGCTAATTGCACATTTCATGGTTTCCTTCGTTCGACTAGAAATTTCTGCTGCAAATATTATATGTGTCGTAATTTTAATATACGAGTAGCTCTATATTAAAATGATAAAATTCTGAACAAAATAATGGGAAAAATATATATAAAGTAACGCTTTAAATTTCAAAAACAATGAGACTGAATGAGTTTTATTTAGGAGAATGCACAAATATATCGTTCACTTTCTATTCCACTACAAGTCACGTATCTCACGGAACACCTGAGCCGCCATTATCAGAAACAATATAACCGAACGGCAACATGCGACACTGGAAAAATATAAAAATTTACATATAAAACAGTTGAAGATTTTCCCGAAAATATTTATTTCTCCCCTGGCAACACTACGTGACGGGAATTCGAGCAGACGTGCAGGCAACCCGTGACGATTACTCATTGTCTATTTTCCCGCCATTTTGTGAAATATTGCATCTGTGATTCAGTTCAGTCTGTTTTGTCTATTAGGTACGAGAATCTCAAGATTCCAAATATAAAGGGCGTATTTTGTTATAATAAGTCAAAACACAGCGTTAAATATTGACGTGTGGTGTGTGTGTGTGTGTGCTCGTAGAATATTTCTTTAAACTTTGCTACGGTAGGCTTCTAATCCTCTTCACAATATAAGTTTAAAGAAATCGGTGTGAATTAATAAATTTAAGAATTATTGAATGAGAACATCATTCGAGAAACTGAAAACTCACCATCTCCCCTGGTTTGAGCGTCAATTCTTTCCTGACCATCAGCGCATCGGCCATTGTCAGCTTATACCATACAAGGTGTGTTCATTGGATCAGCTTACACTATAAAATGTTTATTAATTAATATTATGAGCGACTGATGACTTTCAATAAAAAAGTTACTGCTTATTGTCTGGACATTGTTACCAATATATTTATTATTTTAAAACACGCGCATCCTAAAAGGACGGCTGATTATGACGTTGAGTTGAGTGATTATGATGACGTATACAGGCCGGCGTTCGTGACTAGAAATATGGCTTTATTCAACTTGCATAGTTAAGAAGACGAGATTCATTACAGCGGTAGAGGTGTATAAAGCTCAAGTTAAACAAACTAATTTCCCCGGAGTACCCCTTACAGTACATAAACAAGAAGCTCTTAAACTCTAAGCGAAGATTAATGACTAAAGGCTTAGCGGTGGCCCTCGGGTGCCGGACAAAAAATCTCAGAAGCTCATATCAAAGATATACAGTTAAATGTTTAACCGCATGGCGAATATTCAAGCTTCCTGCATTAAAATTTAATGATTTCCTCGAAGGAGCCTCCATCCATCAATCTGTCAACGTGCAGAAAATGCATTACCACGATATTAATGCGGCTCAAAAAACTGAAAAACATGCAAAAAAATGTTATGTAACAGCAAAAATAACTTTGCTGTTTAGCATCATTAGGAAAACTTGCTAACAGTTGCGCCAAGGAACATGAAAACTTATGTACTCAGAAATAAGAGCTATGTTAAAAGGAAACTTGTGAAAAAAACCTGATATATTTTCTTACTGAAAACGTCGTAAGTCTTATCGTAAGTGCAACAGAGTTTCATGTTGCTTTATATAGTAACGTATAGTAAGGAAATATACTCCTCTGAGCTTTACACATTTTTCAAGAAAACAACGTCATGAATACTGAAAGAACTCACAAAGGCTAATAAAAGTGACTGTTCTTTATGACGCCGGCGACGAGCGCACACCACGTCGCTTGACAGCCACGTGCATTAAAATTATACGACTGGTTCTTGCATACATTCACCAGACCTTTATACTAGGGATAAGCTTAATTGGAATTGCAGTACGGTCATTTATAATATTCCTCCATCGGAATAATGGGACATAATATTATCATTTTGATGTGATCGACGCAATAAAAAGGTAATCTGCATATTTGAATTATGACACACAGTGAAATCGAAATGATCTACGATCCTCATCCTTCCGACTACTCTATTGTAACAAAACGTATATCAAAGAAATGCTTTCAAATTGATATTTTTAGGATGGTAATAAATAAGTATAATTTTTATACGTATTAGAGTCTTCATATTTTGCTAGCACTGAAGTTCCTAACACATGCAGAATTAGAACGAAAATAACTTAATATTACTACAAAATTTAGGTGATACCTTAGTGTAAAGAATATATATATATGGTGGTGGTCGTGTACTCCTGGTACTTGTGAATTATGACCTACGATGATGTTGGTGTTGGATCTAATTATCTGTAGATGTTGCGCTCCTGGTGGATCGTAGCCCGTGCAATGCGCATCGATCACCAACTTCTGTTAACGACGTTGCGACTAAATTTAGCTATGGATTTTTTTATAATTACTGACCTGGATATGGTGCTGAGCCGGGCACTAGTGGCCAGCTTGACGAGCGGCCGGTGCGGCGGCCGGCTGGGCCGCGAGGGCGGGCTGTAGGTGTACTCGGCCCCCGCTCCGGTCAGCCACGACCAGTGTTCCGCCATCGTCACACTCCACTCAGAGCGTCTCACAGTTAACGATATACCACAAGGAACATCACTAAATTATAATCCTATTCTTTGATTCGGAATATGTTGAGATAGTACCACACTGGCTTGTAAATAAAATATAGATGTTTGTTAGACACTTTCTTGACGCTTGTACCTGGTTTAACTCCTGGTTTCCGTTCATAATTATCTTTTAATGTATACATATATTTACACTTTATTCTGATCCGACGACACTCGACGAGTAATAAATGATTAATGTTATTAACATACATTGTACCTGTTTATGTTTAAAACTTTTGTAATGATAGATAAATATAATATTTAGATACCCTCAAGATTAAATCGTTATTTTTTGGATGTTTTTATTGCAGACGTTAACTTCTTACGATACCCTGGTCTGCAGGGTAGGAACTAGTGTTCCACATCTTGTTTCAATTTATAATATCAGTACATACAGATTTTAATCACATACACAATATAATGGCATTTAATTTGTATATCATTGCGACAGCTGCCGTTCTCATTTAACTAAATTAACAAATGAAACATCCTCCGAGTGTCGGTTCAATGTTTAGCAATTCATCACCTCCTGAGGAGACGAGGGCCTGGGGTCGGCGCTCAACGAAAGCATCCTTCAAACTTGTTACAACTCTTATTAAATTCACGAACAATGATTGATAACCCTAGTCGGCTGTCTACACTTGTTACGCCAACGGACCATCAAATGAAAACCACCCTTATTTCGTTACCTATAAAGTGCGATCACCTTGTAGTCATAAATATGTAAAAGGTCATCAAATTTAGGGGTGAATTTGGAAATTCATTGAAAGATGAATCTTATCTCGAAGGCTTAAGACTGTTCTGATTTGCCAAAAATCTGGAGGAATGCATTTAAACTCCAGAAAACAGCGCAATTAAGATTCCCCTTTGCAAGTGATCTTCTTATTTAGAAAGTAATCATTTATGTTAATTGACGTCTGTCTTACTCTAATCTTATAAGTTTGAAGCAGATAGTGTAAGTGATGGAATAAATACCACATTAGAAATTGTCCATCTTGCTCTGATATCATAGGTATGAAAGAGATAACCGTGTTCAAGGATATGGAATTCAGTTGCGACGGCTTTGCAAGTTCAAAAGTAATAAATGGCAACCCCTCAAGATGTGCCCGATATGAAAGTCAAAGTGACACTTGAGTGCGATTGTGGTGGTGTTACCACATGCTGGTTATTGCGGGAGGTGGCAGGCGAGTGCCTTCCCACATTTACTACTTTTATTGAACCAATTCACGTTTACAAAGGACGAGGAAAATAATAAACTATTATGTTTTCTTTAATAGTTGTAGCTTTGAATCGCCTGGAGCAGTATAGTTGACTTTTATACCCACGTTGCTGCGAAGTGCCCGCCGCCGCCGCTGTGTGTAGGTACGCTTTTCACATCATCAAGAGAAATCTCGTAAAATCGCAATAAATCTTTCGCCTCTAAATAGAAACTGAGTGTTTCATTTATATGTATATATACTCATATCCACATTCACAGGTTTTTATATGATGCGCGGTGATTTACACACACAACACATACAAACAAACAGTAGTATAAAAAAATAATGTTTTGTGGCCCATCTAATTAATTGAGTGCGGGCGCTACAAACTGACTTTTAAAAAATCTGCCCATTTTTATAAAAGAAGTCTCTATATATAACTCTTTATAAAAAAGTGTCTATACTATACTATAGTATAGACAAAAGATGATAAGCATGTTTGCTTTTATTACACTTCCAAAATACACAATTTGAATCTTCAAGACATCCTTTAATACGAGTATGTATAACATAAATATTCTTCAACTCAACAACAAGTGTATCTGAACATTCTAATATAATGGAATGGGATTTTAAGTAGAACATACAACCAAAGACCTACATCAGATGGTCACGTTCACGTTTAAAGCAGCCTCGTATATAATGCAACATTTAATCTGTCACAGACTGTCCGCAACAAAACACATCGAATTACAATTAACAACAGCCCACCTACGAATACAGGCGGTGCGGTGACGCGGCGATGGTGCACCGTGGCCCACGAGGGGCGGGAGCGGCAGTATTCAGTTAATATTTACTAGTGATGAATTTGCAAATACAACTCTCCCCGTGCGGTCAGCTCGTTGAATACTCTCTATGATACTAAAATATTCTGATTTCTGATAAATTATAATTGTTGCGATTTTTATAGATTTCATTGATTAGGTAATCTTAGAAATGCGGAATTAAACAAAGCATCCCTTTCATCCGATTTTATTTAAAGAACTCTGAACGAACTTAGGTGTTCGCAGAGGTCTCCCGCGTGAGTCAGGACGGTCGTGTTCGTAATACATTGTTTTCAATCCACCTCTAATAATATAAAATAACTTTGACTGTCTGATCACGCCTAATTTAGTGAAATTTGTTACAGAGATAGATAGACTAGAGCTCGAGAAACAACATTTGTAGGAGGGCACATGATAACATATGTATATACCAATAGACGTTTGTTGTAGCGATTTTATAATTTCAACCCGGGTGGGGGTTTAGGGAATGATGTCGTTATAGTTTAATATTGAATAGCGAAGTAAACTTTTACTTGTATAACAGTTGTTACAAACTACAATGAGAAATCCTTAATACATAAACTGTCGCTAATAACATCAATTACATGAAGTGGGCATTTATTGTTTTAACGCACAAGCAAAGCATTAAAGACAGTGTGTAAAGCGTTTACATCGCAGAGCGGCCGGCTAGCGTCCGGCGACCTTAACCACTGCCTCTCCCGGTCCGGCATCCGGTCCGGTTTAATAAAGCTAACCTCCCCTGTGAGCGGTGAGTCTGTTATGATTTACCGCTACACTCGGACCATGTTGACACTCACACTGAAATACTGACAAACTAATTGATTAGGATTCAGTAAAGCCTTACCTTGTTCCCCAACAAGCAATTTAAACTTCCTTTTTATGCAAAAGCGGCACATTTTTATATATGTCCCGCTGAGTTACGTTCACCAAAATATTTCAATATAGGTGTCCAGTGTCGTTTCCCCGTTATAATGATAATTTATGTCATCAATAAAGCTACCCCTCCCCCATCCCGGCGAGCTGCAAGGGTGCAACGTACTGCAACCTCTAGCCCTCTAGCCCTCTATTGAGTCGTGCGGATGTTCACTTGGATCTTTGATAGAAGTTATTAAATACTTTGTCTTTCAACTATTCCTGATAATTTGAAGGAATAAATGAAAACTTACGGACAGTATCAATTTAAAAAAAGGAATCCTACGTGTAGGCATGGAACAATATTTAATCTGTAAATCTACCGCTTGTTTTCAAACATATTTAACGATGAAAATCAAATACATTGATAGGTGATCATTATTACATTGATACATAAGGCAAATAACTATTTTGGGAACACACCGCGGCCTGTAGTGTGAGTGTGTGCAACCACACAGACAAAGCAGTTACGCGTGCCTTTGTAGTCAAGTGTCTACAAAGAATGCAACATTAAAGTTCCACCTCCTACCATCCGGTACCATCCGGCTGATATCCGTCCCAGCTCGCCAGATGGTAGTTAATGGTGGTGAAAGGTTGTTTACCATTTAATTGCGAGCACTCAACTAGCCGCCCCATTCCACTCGCGTGAAGTGATCTTCTACGGGAGCTATTGTGTTGCTCTGATCGAAACGGAGGGTGAGACACTCGGTACTAAGAAAATTATTCAAAGACTCGTCGATTATAAAAAAAAAAGACCAAGCGCACTTGAACCGCGCGAATCGCAAAATCGTAAGCGGTATCTAAAGCACTATATGAAAGACTAACTTATAATTGGAAAAACAAAATATTACAAGAAAACAACAGAATGAACCTCATTCTGTCTATATTGCATTGGCTAATGTGATGAACCACTAAATCATTTCACAGTATCAGAGATAGAGCAGCGGAGAATGGAATTGTCATCAACTAAAACACCTATGAAGTGCAACTGTTTAGCACGATAAGGTGACGCGTCTACAGCAACGTATAATAATATAATCAGAGGGTAGCAGTGGAGGTGGGGGTGATCGGCGTGATTTATTTCCACCGATATATAACTGTGGATTATCGAGACAGCTCTAAGGCGGTAGGGTGTGGCCCAAGTAATCTTACAACTAACAGATGGAGTAAATCAAACACATTAAATAGATAAGGAAAAGGAAATGATGTAAAGTCACAACTCTCAGCAGGCGCACATATTGGAAATAATTTTCACATACATAATATTAAAGCTATATTTACAAAATTGTATAATTTTAAAACAGATTTATATATAGCCCAAGAGTCAGCAACGTTGTGTTATTTTATAAAATATCAAGAATTCCTGTGTGCATCCGCCGCAAGGACGATCCGCGAATATGAAGTTTGGATCATGGTTACTTTGGCAGTAAAGGTGTACAAAATAATAATTAAATATTTTAATAGCAGAAAGCTCAATTTGTCTGTATTGTATGGTTTCAAGAAATAATAATAAATAATAAATATCTTTGGACAACTCACACACGGCCATCTGAGTCCAAACTAAGCGTTAGCTTGTACTAAGGTACTCAGACAACTGATAAACATACATATATATTTTTAAATACATTCTTATACATATATTATATTACAACCAGACACACAGAACAAACATTCTTGTTCATCACAAAAAAGTTCGTCTTTTGTGGAAATCGAACCCATAACCTTCGGCTTGGCAGTCAGGTTCACTAACCACTAAACCAACAGGGCAGTCAAACAGGCAGTCAATGCCCTGCTACTTACTATGACGGAAATATACTCATAATTTATAGAAGTTTAAGGACGTCCAGCAGGGCCCTGTACTAAGTGTCTGGCAGTTGGCGACGTGATTTCTAATAGTACTGTACTATTCGACCCTGATTTTTTAATGATATAAACGGGCGTATCACATGATGGTAAGTGATCACCGCCACTCATGGAAGTTAGCAACGCCAGGCTATGGTGTCATTAACGCGTTGCTTACATTGAAGGACGGGGAGAAAAAAAGGAGAAATGGCTCTCAAGCCTCCAGCCAGAACGCTACGAATCGTTTGTCGAAATGTTCGCATATGGTGTGTTGCGGACATGCACACTGAAGCTTTAAAAATAACGTAGGTCTGGTCGTCGCGGGCTCCCGCTCTATTTAGTCATGTTTAACATGTTCAATAACCCTGCAGGTTGCAGGTACACTCGTCCATCAGAGTACATTTGCTAACTACATGGACCCACATAGCCACAAATAAAAGGCGCGTAGAATACTAAGTGTTGTCGCATTTCAATAATACTGGAGCAACAAAACATGCTTCAATACAAACATTTCCACGTTCGCTGTATGGGAATGTAAGAAACAACAGTTTGTTACACACTAACTAAAAATTCATACTTGTACTCTATTATTACGATCGCTGGATCAAAACAAACTTGCAGAGTGTTTGAAAATATACTTTATCACCGAACGGTACGGCTGCAACTCCGATGTGTTATCGCCGAAGGGGTGAGATCCCCTAATTCAGTCAACCCCGCTCGTGTTGCCGTAGATAAAATTAAAAATAAGGCCTGTGAATTTGCATACGTTTCATGGTTACTTAGTGTTACAGACTGCGTACAAGATAATATAATAATTAAAATGATACGATTGAAAATTAAATAAGTAATATAATCGTAGAGTAAGTTAAATACACCCTGATCGACTTCAACGGCGATTTATCTAGCAGAAGAAATATTAAATGCATTTTTTGCAGGCGCTAATATCAAAATAAATATCACTTTTAATTTCATTGTTTGCAATGGACAGATTCCTAATTTTGCTATTCGACAAATATATAGTGCATATTATTGGTTTCGTTGGATAGAGCTATTTGGCAATTTATGAAAACTGGTCAAATTGAATGACCATTGACAATTGAATGAAGGCGATTCCATTTTAGTTTACTAAAAAAAAAGGTCACGTAGCATTCCTAGACTTTTCATTTTCATGAAACCCAATAAAAATTGAAAGCCAATCAATTTTGAACTTTAAAATCTAGTTCATAGAGATCAACAGAACATTGTAGTGATGCAACAAGAAAAGCGCCTGCCATCACATGGTAGCCACATCGCGCCGGTCGCGCGTCGCGTCGCAGCGTGACTCATAGTAAAGTCCGAAACACACAGGCGTTGAGTCTTGTGAGACGCAGTGCGTGTGGATGTGTGAGTTGTGCGGTGTTACAATCAGCGAATAAAGCGACCCGCCTTTTAAACATATTGATGAATAAAAATTCAAACGACTGATTTAATTAAATAACAATTCAAACCACAAAGTTCCGTGAGTTTCTGCATAGAGTTCTCATGAGAGACAAAAATCTTAAAACTAGTTTCACTGACATTTAGAAAAAATAACATTTTATTTTTCCTAAGAGATTTGTAATTGGTTCTAAGTGATAAGACTTAATTTAATTTCAATAACGATTTATTTTCTTACCGACCTAACCAATTATAATCAGGCAATGAAACATTCATATAAGTATCGAATATATTTTATGGTTTCTCATTAAAATTAATATTCTTTAATCCTCCAACATTCATATACACCGTGTATTATAACAATAAACAATTATTAAAGGTTGTTATAATAAAAGTTCATTGGCAATTTAATCACTTAGGACTCGACCGTTATATATAACTTTAGGAGTAATATTCAGTTACAATAATTGTTAGCGCCAATTAAGATGAGTGTTTCGTAATTGCAGTTATAATTGTATCATGCTTCATAACGTTGCTTGTTCTTTATTACTGATGAATTATCATGAAAGCAAACATAAAATAAAACGTTTCCGTTCTTTTCAATACTGAATTTATTTATCCAAAGGCAATTAATGAACAATAGGGTTCGACGTAAAGCTGTTGTTATATCTATAAAATATAGTTATAAGTGTTTTTATTTATTCCCCGCCTTTCGCTACGTCTCCCGCTGACTCCTATGAACGAGTCCTCTCCACAACATGTGTCAGTTTATGTGAAATCGATGCAATGCTGTTGCTGTTTGCAAACAGTCCCCTGCATCTGTGTGCCGCCACCTTAACATCTGTCAAGTGCACGCCAAACACACCTTTATGTGTCACAGATAAAATACATTTTTGTGATTTACACCAGAATGCAATAAATGAATACCTTTTTATTAACAATATAATTTCGGTATTATTTCGGCCGCAATTACATTGTGTAAGTGTATTAATGTTAAAGAGTTTTATTAATAATGTTATTGTTATTCGATCGGGTATGTAAATGTGAAAATATTTCTTAATCTACTTATAATAACTAAGGTTTTAATGCGTAGAATCAGGTCGTCATATATAGAGATAGAATTAAAAATAATAAAGGTAGGATAATATATTTTTAAAACCAAAATAATGTTTATTAGAAGGCGTTAAGGTATAAAATCGTATAAACAGTAAGAGATTATAGACTAATCTAATTAGATTGGACAGAATCTATTGGGAAGGACAACTGATGAAAAACGATTTTATTTTTGTTCCATTTATATTTATTGAAACGGAGCGCTATTTGTCTGGAAGCTAACTAGCAACTCTAGCTACAAGTTGTTATTGTTTTTGTCCTGTATTTCATATTAATGTGCCAAATAAAGAATTTCTTGCTCTTCGAAATAGGTTAATTTATTTACCTACATAGCAAAAAGAAAACATAAAAAAATAAAAATAAATTGAATTAAATTTAAGTAAATACACAACACATTTTTTAAATTGCCTATTAGACTATAAAATTCTACAGCAACACACACACACTACACATTTCGTAATTACGTTTTTATCAAATAATATTAGATAACATTTGTTTTTTAAATGTTTATATTTGGAACGCGGCGGGCGCGGAGGTGGCGCGGCGAGGCGGCCACGTTGCGAACTAACCTAACCTTGCCGCTGCTGCGTGCATTGCTCGTAAAATTCGTACAACGGCTTCACTGCTCTTGATCCTTGATTCGACGCCGCTAGACGGGTTTTGCATAAATTTTGTAACTAGTCACATTCTTAGGAACATTATTAAAATAAATGAAACATTACAAGTAGTAATAATATTATGAACAAAAGAATTTTCAATGTTTTAGACAAAACCATTAAATCTTTTGTAAAAATGTCCGTAATAAGACTCCGACGCTTATTTCATTCCATCTATCCTTCTTTACTATATTAGTAAAGATAATTATGAATTCGTCTAAACAAATAGATAATAATGACCACTCAGAATATTACAATAAATATTTACAACGAATCGAAGGTAATAATGATCAACGTATTAATTTGCTCGTCTTGATAATGATCAGTGAACGTAGACAGTAGCCTTTAGAATAGTTTATCTTTAATTAACAGTCTTCATTATTTAACAGACATCAAACAATTATACGTAATAAAATTAGCATCGCCTTATGTAATAAAATTGGAGTAACTAATAGGACCAATATTTTATATAATAGTTCCCAATTTTTAATGACTCGAATTATTATCTGAATTAATAAACTCCAGACAATTACGGAAAATAAAGTAATTAAATAAAATGACGTTGTATTACGGATATCACTATAAAACAGTGGTGCCGTAGCGAGAAGGAGTATTGTAATCTGTTTTTACGGCACCATCCACCATTATTGAGGAGCTAGTTTGCCGATTTCGCGCCTTCGAAGAAATAACTTTACTTAAACACTATCCACTAGTATATTTTAAAGCCGTATAAATACCTTTTGAAAATTAGATTTTGAACTAAATAGCTATTGGGATCATAAAATGTTACCCATTGAAGTGATTTGCTTCACACAACAATCGCTATAACTGTTTTAATGATGGCCCACAGCTATACCGACGTTAATAATGTTAATGCTAATGGTTTTTCTTACATATAAAATTAAGCGAATATGTTCTCACACAAACAATTTACATAACCTAAGTTTTTGTCATATGTATGTTTATATCTATATGTGATGGTACTGTTTCTGATACAAAATACATTATCAATTAATTACATACAATATTACCAACTACATTTTAAAAATAATTTATTCATGTGCAGTGCTTTTGCACTTTACTTTTGTAAAAGGTAAATAAAATTGCATAGGAATTTATTTAAAGCCACCCCTGACGCAAGTATCAAGAGGAGTGGAGCGGCGGTGGCCGGGGCTCACCCCGTGCCGGGCCACTCGGGGGCCCCGGCCCCGGCCCGGGCGCCCCTCGCGTTCATTCATTTGTCGTAGTACGCCGCGCTGACCTTGTGGATAGAGTTACGTCGCGCTTGGTCCTTGTGTCACTTGCTTTGTGTACTCTTGTCAATATTAATTTACTGTTGTTAACCAAAAACTACATTAAAGTTGCAAAAAGATATATTTTTTTACATATTTTTGTTTTTATTTATTTTTCATTCGTTCAACATTTATTCGTATTTATTTATTCATTCTATAATAATAATATATATAAGCTTAATTGATACGCTTGTAGTAAGCAACGGTAATTGATTAAACAATAAGTATTAGACAGTAATAAAAGCAAAATAATGTCTGTGATTTATTTCATGTGTCTCTATAAATAGTATTGTATAATTTCAATAACAACGAAAAATACTAAAATCATATAATATCCGTAAGTGATAAATAATAAGCAAACGGAATAAAGTGTAATCTATCGTGCAGGTCCCGCCCCGCGGTCTCGTTGCAGGCAAGTGCCCCTAATGCAGGCGAGGGCTCCTCGGGCCCCCGCGGCCCTCCGCCGCGGGAACATTAAACATTACAGTGCAACTCGCTGGTGAACATGCCCTTAAGAGCCCTATATGTTTATACTGCTCGCTCGGGCTGCATTAGTTTACAGGTTAAAACAAAACGTTCACACATATATTTGTATTTGTAGGACATTATAAAAGAGTTTTGCCTTAAAGTTTTATATAATTTTCATTGAGCCGTATTAATAAGTGGATAATTAAAATGACACAACACTAATTGAACTGCGCCATCTATACAACAAGTCCCTGCGTATGATATCTAGTTTTGAAAAAAGTGCCGAGCAACTCCCAAAAATTTTTTTTACATAGAATGCTTATTACTTCGTAATGCTATTATTTAAAGTCATGTCCAAGAATCATAAAAATAATCACCCGGCTTAAATTAAATAATATAGCAACGTATTGTTTATGTATATTGTATGAATTTATTTTATATGTAACTTTTGGTGAGATCGGGAGGTCAGTGAAGTGCGCAAGTGTCGTGTGAATACGAATGTTAGTTCGCAGAACAGTGTGCGAGGAGCTTCAGAAGGCACGCGTCACGCGACTCACGACTACGTACTCGTACAATAAAGTTTTATTGTGAGGCCGATAATGAATTATCGATCTTACAGCACAGAGCTCACAGAGCTCCTGCCGACTGTGTCGTCCAGAGAAACTTCAGGTATTTACAAATGACGAACATTCGTCTGTGGGGTCAGGCATATGAAAAATGTATGGTGTATAATGTATCATCTCAAATATCAACCACTACGACTGAATTACTCATAACACACGTTTTTAAATAATTATTTAAACAAAAGGCCTTATGGGCGTAGAGTACTTACAATTATTAAGAAGCATATTCTTTATATTATCACTGTAAAATTTAATGAATCGTTTTGTCTTGAGAAATAGACTTATTTTGATTTTAATTTATTAATCACAATTTTGATTTGATATCTACTTCCAGTTCCTACAGTGACGGTATAACTTTGACAAAAAAACATAAAAAATAGATAATAGAAGGAAATGTCCCACTACTGAGCACGCGGCTCTGTTCGTACTCGAGGAGGCCCGGAGCGTCCACCACGCCGCTTTTATGTAGATTGGAGGACGAGAAAATTAACATTACTATAAACAAGGTAGGTGCTTTAAAAGGTTCCGAAATCTAGACTCTAAATACACTGTACCTCGTAATGCCCGGAGACAACAGTATTTGCATACCACGGTGCTACAGTTACATGTTTGAATGGTAAACAGAGCAAACTGTTTGCGGAGGACCGGCCGACCAGCTGATGCGAGATTAGCCACGGCCGCAC
>DWKC01000262.1:0-14151 GCA_018249195.1 Racta chiria
CAAAGCACGGTATACATTTTTACTGCATAGATTATAGAATAAATCGTTTAACATTTTATAGCAGAAAAAGGATTACGACGGGAATGATGATGATTTATTATCGTTTTCGATCGGAATCAGGATCGGAGATCGGTCTTGTTTATGGAAATAGAAATTGTGAAATTGGAAATCACCTTCGTGAGTAATGCGTTGTAAATGTAATGGGATTTTCGATTACCTAAAAGTTTACCGGTTTTAAATTAGTCAAGTAGCAGGCTGCTATTCTAAAAGTGTGTGTTATTGTAAAGTCGTGTTTTATCTAATTGTTATTACTTGGAACCTTCACCTACGATTCTCCCCTGTTATTAGCAATAGGGAAAGAATTCTTAATACTTAATCCGCGTTTCACTTTTAAGGAATTTGTATTTCGCTTCGCAAATCAGTTCCATGAATCACTTCTGATAACGGGCGTTTCCATTTAATTTCATGCAAATTACATCAGTTCTAGGGATTTTTTTACTGTGTGCTCTTGGAAACCCTCCAAACGACAAGAGCGAACATCTGCGGCCCGCTTCCATAATTTGGCAGATGCATGTAATTGTCTACTGATTGCGGGCAACGAAAACACTATGCAGAATTGGAATTGCTAATTCTAGTTGCCACTGCTGCCGACAGGTGGCGTTGTTGCGCATGCTTGTTGTTATCATTATTCCAGAGCTGCGTTAGGAATTCATTGAAGACTTGTTTCTGTTTGGGTATCTGGACAGGGATCTTTATGGATCTTTACGCCGTATTGGGGCAGCGAAGAATTCCGCCAATTCCATGGAATCAGACATGTCAACAATGTCAGCGGCTCGGCTGTATGGTTTCACTGATTGTTCGTTGCTCGATTGTTGACTATACCCATGAAAACAAAAATACAGCATTTAGTTTCCAAGATCTCTTCTTCTAGGTCCAATTTGAACTTTTGAAACTACTGCAATCGTCTTGGTAATAGAAAAACTTTGAAGTGATATGGTTTCACTGGTTTGGTTCATTTTATTAAATTGCGAGTGCAAGGAAACTTTGTCTACCTTACGTCATCAGTTGCTCACAACTTGGCTCGCAGTTTCTTTAAATGTTACTGGTACAGTGTACTTACTTACTTCTGTACATTGTCTATTGCCTAGTCTTACCTTACAATGTCTGGCCCTGAACAATTTCGTAATAAATATCAAATAATGAATGTTTTCATGTATTTGTCCACAGACATTCCATATCTGGAACTGGCAGAGCCGGATGAGGGCTACCATGGGTTGATCCGTGAGAACGAGACCTTGGTGGAGGTGACGCCGGCGATCCGCGCGCGGGGGCCGCTCTGCTCGTTCCTGATCCTCAACAACAAGCATCATGGCGAGGCGCCTTTCGAGGTACGTGAACTTTAATCGTATACTACACACACCCATCTTCCATTCGTCGTCATAACATCTGGCAGCTGATGGCGATCCCAAGTAATCGGCTGTGTTAACAGCAACAGTTGGTAGATCGGAGACCGCTAGTAACCCAACTTGAGAGTTTGGCAAAGGGGAGATCTGAGCCAGGCGAGGTAGTATGCCTGGAGAGCGGCCGTGCTCCCACTGTTGATTTTCAGAACTTGTATATATGCCGACGATGTAGAAAACTCCGATAGCGTGATTCAGGTTTCTGTGACGTCACACTGTGACGTATGTGCGATGTCGCCACAGACTTTAGTAAGGCTCTCACCGGTATGCAGCCTTTGGAGGGGTACCCGGGATAACTAAGGAGCACTGCCAGTTCGTCAGTTAGGCGCGAATATTTGAATCTTTACTGGTCGGATCGAGATATGTAGGAAAGGAACGGAAACAATTTCAAGCCCAAATATATTAAGAAGTAATTGTTCGTTACTTCTATGATTATTTGAAAGTACTTGAAATAAATAGTCTGAATATATTGATAAAGACGGATACTTGATATTTTTCAAGTAAATAATTTTCTACTTCGCCTTCAGCTTTTTTGGTCAGTGAATGAAACTGGACCGTCATGCTCGGGTCGGTCACGTTGAGGGCACACTGGGCTTCAGCCATTTTATTTCTATTGAACAGCAGACACTTTGCACCATTGTCAAACTCAATATCAACCAGTATTATTTGACTGTTGATCATCCTTAGATCATCCTGTTGATCAGTGCATCCTTATTTTTATATCATCTAATCTATAATGTTCATTAAAAACCTGACCAAAAAAAAGTAAATTTTAATGTTATCGATCGAATATATGTATTTGGCAATTCGTAAGTCCATTAAACAAACTCGCGGTTACATTTAACCATTACCATTCAAGATCCGGACCTATCTAATAAAAATCAATTTCCACCGCAATTAATCAAGATCATTTCGTAATAAAACCATGCGATATTTTCACCGATGAAGCTTCAAATTTCGGTCCACGGCTCCATCCGTCGACATATTGTAAAAGCGGCCATATATCATGATTCCATTAGCCGTCCGAGTGCTAACATTGATAACCATTAGTGGGAACTGTAGCAAGCCGTGTGTAAACACGGGGAATGTCAATGTATTGCCCCATTTATATGCTGCTCGAATGTGTCTACTCTGCGCTGTTGTAACCGATCGGAATTGGATCGAAATTTTCTGAATACGCGATGGACATATGGGAGTTACAACTTTGATTGTGCTTAAGTTTTAATTAGCAGTCTCGTTAGTGGACACTTTCGTCGTCGACTTACCCTAGGAAATTACAGCATTTGCAATGGACTTTTCTGTATGTTAATAGTTTACAAACGAACAGATGGGTTCCTTAAAGGTAAGCAACAGTGAAACCACAATGCTAATGAATAGTCACAAGCCGAAGTTGTGATAGAGGGAGTTGAAATGACCTCATGACTTCATGAGTTTGTTTGTTTGTATTACACGAGTTGAAGAAGAGTTAACATGGACTTTCGGATGGACGGAATTTTCAGACATAAAGTGAAAATGGCAAGCGAAAAAGTGGGATACTGAAGAATATAAACACGAAGTTATATAAAAACTAGTAGTTGTATGTTGATAAAAAGTAGCCTCTGTGTTATTCCATACTACAATCTATCTCTGTGCCAAACTTCATCTTGTAGGACAGGATAGGACGATATTGTGTGAGAACACATGTTAACGATCAAAATGAAATTCAGCCTGGAAAGACAAAAAGAATCGCTTAAAGGCGTGCCCCAGTCGAGGATTGATAATGAGGGCATTTACTCCAGCAGGGTCAGTGGGCTACTACAGGGTCGTTTTACGTATTTTGCGTTTTCTATTTACCTTGTAGGGAAATCCAGCACGTTTCCCGCCTGCGAACCCGACCGGCTTTAAGACAAATCTTTTATTTTTCTGCACGAGCCTTTCTTTGTTGGAAAATGAATGCATAATTCCGTATGCCGCCCGCAGTTTCCGCTGATGCATCCATCGCTGAACAGAGAACATTCGTATTTACTGATCGCTTTGGCCCGGGGCTTTTTGTCCGTTTTTCGCGTTCTAAATGGAAAAATACAGCAGCCCCGGGTATCGAATGACCCACTATTAGTCGGGCTGCAGTGGTACGTACGGGGTGCGGCGCGAATTGTTTTCATCGTCCGTTTCTATTCAATGGCGGGTTTCGGGAGATTATGAATTTCGCCGCGTTTGCGATGACGCCGGTAATTGGATACTGCAGTGGACCAATTTGTTTTGGTGCCATTTATTGTGTGTTGCATACGACACTGTATGTCATACCTGTTCTATAATATCGGGCGATATTTAGCTAGAGGGGTTTGGGGATTTATTACCGAGACATTGACAACACAAACACACACTACATAAATCATAATCATAACCCAAGAACTAACACTTATCTGTCCTAGAAAGAATAGAACTGGATTCCAAGAGGCCTTAATAGTTATCGTGCTGTTTGTGTACACACGACGACTAGGTCACAAATATTTTTGCTTAATATAACAATTCACTTTGATAAAGTACTGTAACTCCTTTCGTAAAGCATACAGCAGTGCCAGAAAAATTAATGTGCTCCTAGGAGAATGATCTATGAAGGAAGTCGCCGACCGCCTCAGCCGCTCTCTCCTCGACCGCTGACCAACGGCCGACGAGAGAAATGGGTTTCACATTTAAAAAGCTGGTCAAGTCTGAATCGGACCTTTGTAGCAGAGACCTCCACATAGCAAATTCATCAAGAAATACTTTTTTGTAGGATTTCGTTTAACTGTGCAAGGAAAAAAGTGAGTTCAGTCACTCTCCAGCGATTGTTATGTAGAACCGATTATATGTTATATTAATATTTTTGTTGTTGTTTCCTTTTTCTTTTTGTTTGTTTTTAGTTTCGTTATATAGTTACTCATCTATCTTTTTATCTTAACACTAAATGCACCAGTGTGCAATTGACCGAAAAGCGCCACAAAATGAGACCCACTGAAAATCTGCAGTTGGGGCAATGTGGTCCGACGAATGCTGAGTGGGCACCTTTTTCGATAATTTTATTTCGCTTGATTTAATTTTGCTTTAGATATTGTTGTAAAAATATCTAAATACAATTTATTCTATTCTATTGGGCGAAGTAGTTTACCAAAACTCCATAATTTCAACGTAAGGTACTCGCAAGAAACAAAAAATCGGAAAGAAGACGGGATTATCATTAATATATTTTCAATGTGACCTGTCAAGATTTTCTCACTCCCACTGTACTCTCGTTCTGATCATCTTAAACTGTATATAATTCGAAGCCGTTGCGTCTAAAATAATTTATAATAATTTCCTCGAAGATTTCAGTATTAAATTTAGTCAAGCTTAAGGAACCCTAGTTTAAATTGGACGTTAGTACAGCCGAGTAGCACTCTTGCACTGCTTAATGCTCGAAACAAATAACCCTCACACTCGCTGCAATTTCTCCAGAGAAATTCCCTTCCCTCTCCGACCATAATAATAACTCAGCTGCAATACATTTATACCTTACAAGTAACTAACGACTTCGGGTATTCATGCAGACTGTGAGTCAAGAACAACCTTTATTCCGCTATCGAGTAATCAGGAACGCGATCACTCTAGAAATAATGAACTTTCTCCATCACGCAATAAAGTTGTTGCGTTGACAGCATTCGCACTTTCGGAGGCTAATCGAGCGGACGTTTCCATCGAGTCGAGCTTATTGCTCGTTGGGACTGACTCTTTATATGTCGTGCGATGCCAACTTGGTAATGGATTGATGTTTTACAAAGGAGCTCCAGATATTTATTCTTATCCTTAGGCCTTGCCACAATCAGCATTAATAATAATGTTTATTTCATCAAACAACTCAACAATCTGCTGTTGTCGTCATTTCTACTCGCTACAGAAATTATCGATCATAGCTATGCAGATGTTGTGTATTGTACCCAATTGACACTGAATGAATTGCAGACACGTCTAGTTGTGATAGTTACGATAGATTACAAGAGTATCGCTCAGCCAGTACTCATACTCTCTCATATTCATAATAACATGGTTTGCCTTTGATTTAAGTCACAAAAAGTAAACCGAACACCTAATTTTCTGGTTGTTCGTTGTACTTCTTTAAGTATAGACTTCTAAAGCGCTTTCAATCGCCGTTTGTATTTAAGTCACATTTAGTACTAAAAGTAAACCGAACACCTAAATTTCTGGTTATTCGTTGTACTTTTTCTTTAAGTATAGACTTCTAAAGCGACTTCAATCGCCGTTCCTAGTCTGGAACCTAATTAACATCCGCCAATATCTTTATTAAAGGTTGGAAGCATCCAAGATATATTGGATTTTTTCCTCATAACTCCATCCAGATGAAGACTATTACCAATCTGGTATGGTAGCAGATATTGATGTTAGAGAAAAACGCCCCAGTGCTGCACGGTTCAGTGGTTTTTCACAGCCTGCGAACTTCTTTAGGCTACTTACATAGAAAATGAACAAAATCACATTGTCAGAGATGACTCCGCTGTCGTGACAAAGCTACTAAGCTTAATGGCGTCTCAGAACATTTACAGGACAAACTATTTAATACTGTCCATTAAAGTGTCGGTAGCCCTCGATGGCTCGCAGCAAGCTAAGAGCTCAATTTAATTTCTTGCTAAGCTGTCGAGAAGCACGTATCGCGTTAAAAACTATTACCCAAGTTGGGGAAACCGACGAAGTTCTCGTGCCATTACGATTTATTAACCAAGCTGTGGTTCAGCCGGTAGCGGCCAGTTGGGGGCATTGCATTGGTGATGAGTTAGGATCAAGGTTGATCAAGGTTCTTGGTGATTTCAGGTGTATTTCCAACCTAGGTTCCAACATAGGTTTTACATTCCAAGTTTATATATATAAGTTCCAGCATGCGTTGTCCTGTGCTGATTTCAGCGTCATCTGCCGGATCCAATTGTTAATTCAAGCCACCCATCTGGGGCTCTTTCGCACAGAAAAAATATTGTGGAGATTATCAATTATGATAGTTGGACAAATTGAAACGCGCACACAACCGTTAGGTTAGATAGGTAGGTTAGGTATTGTCTATTGAGATTATTATTTTCGAATTTTGATTGATTTGTTGACATTTTATTGCAGAACAACGTCCGCTGGGTCAGCTAGTACATTATAAAACCGTAATATGTGCTGTATCATCCTTTATTCTGTAAAATACTTTAGATAAGATATAAAAATCGTTTGTAAATATATGTAGAGCGAGTATGTAGGTATAGTACAATATGAAGGGGTTCAAGGACCGTTGTGTCAGAAGCTGAACTGTGTAAATTGCGGTTACCACAACCACTGTGCGCTCGGAGCGGTGGCGGGGAAGTGAGGGAAGGGAGGGGGAGGTTGGCGCAGTCATTGGCTTTCGGACTACTTTAATGCGTCCAACTTTGTTAAGTGCTGTTTAGGTATTTACAGGATGAGATAGGTTTAAAATTCTTAATTAGGGCAGATATATATTTTTGTACACTTAGGTCGGAAGTGAAACCCGCTTCCTTTATTTCGTCAGAAATAAAGTTCTCTAACATACGCCAGTAAGTGCTACAAAATAAGGATTAACTATTTTAGTTTGTTTATTTTTATACCTCAATAGCTACGATATATCATTCGTAATTACTGTGAGTGCATTTAGTTGTCGTCAGACAATTAGTGGTGTGTACACTGCGACCGGAGCGATCACCCCATTGACTGATTTATGGGGCTTTGAGTACCTTAGTTCAATGTAAACTTGCTCTGTACGGGTTGTTCTAGGACGGGGAGATCTTCAGTCATGCATCGATCAACGACTTATAAGGTACTGCAATTGAATGGATAACTTGAAATCATCTGCTAAGCTCACACTTGCTTCTTCCCGCGACCCTAAAGGGGTAAGATAGGAATAAAAGTTTGTATGTAATAAATACACTCTTGGAAAATCAATGTTGACGCGGACGAAGTTGCAGGCACCAATATATTTAGTAAATTATAAAGTCGAACGCTTTAAGGATTTTATCAAGTATCTGTGTTATGAAATTAGAATTATCTAAGGGGGGAGTGAGGGAAGAAGAAGGTGTTGGTATGTCGTCTCGACACGGAACGGATTTACGACGTCATAAAGCATCGGCACTAAATGCCTGTAAATGGTACTTACGTTAGGACTTGATCCCGTGATGTAGGCGTAAACTTTATGCCTCCAGAGTCCTGATTTGCTGGATAATACAAGGTTTCGCGGAAGGTTGTAACTCTGTTATTACAGGACCGGATGCTGAGCGTCTTTATTCATCTTTGGGAATTTTTGATGGTTCCGATACGGCAAAGTTATCAAATTATGACCCATATAAACGACTTTCTGCAAGATATAAGATCGTTTATTACCCTAAATCTTGAATTATTTTCTACGGGTTATGTTTATATTATATCTCATATGTATATATATGTATGTACATCTCCAATGGCTTAAAGATCTAATCGTAGAGTTTACAGTAATCTTAAGATATATTGTCGGTTTGTTTTACAGTCCGTTCCTTACTAACACGTTATCTAATCATTGTTATTAAAAAAAATTATGGGCCAATTAAAGAACCTTACTTGAAAAATATGTCGTTTTACTTTACCGACAACTGTCAGAAAAGCCGTTGCGTTACATACTTCTCTCATCATAGGTATATTCGTTTTATGGTGATTCCGGCACGTCATCTTTTATCTCGAATTTCGGCACAGTAGAAACAAGTACAACACCCCGTTCTCTACGAATCACCTAAAATAAGATGGCACTTCATCTCGAGTCAATCAGAACTGGTTCCCATCTCCGAAGGAGGTGCGCTGATTGGCACTGCCTTTCAGAGTGTTCAGGTTGCGCCGCGCCTTTCAAATCAGAATACGCACAATGCATGCACTGGTGTGTGTTGGTTGCAATAAGGGGAAAGGCTGTAGTTAGAATAGTAGGTACCTTCTTCAGAATATGACTTGTAAAGTTTATGTAGATGCGTCCATACTGCTCGGGCAATATGGGGTGCGCGAGTGAATTTCAAAGCCGCTAGATTATCTCTTGAGATGCACATGGACTTGATAATCATCATTTAGGCGAGCCACTACAACTTCAATCACAATCATCATCCCAAAAAGTTATTGTGTGAAACCCTTTCTCGAAATGCCAAGGATGAAATATATGCCAATAAGATGCGCAGAACACCAACAAAGCGCAACTTGGCTGTAAAATTTAATTTGATTTGGACCAGCCCTAAATGCCAGGCCGCACTGCCGCCCCGCCGAGAAGCTGGGACGGTGCGGGCCCGTTTGCGTACACCGTTTAATATAATTGGTAACTACCTCGTTTTTATCGCGAGCGAGAGATTTTAGCGTGTGCCCCTGAAATTTATGTGAAAACTCCCGAACGCGAGGACTTGTTACAATAAAAATGATGAACATCTGTCCCTGGATTTTACATTTTTTTCGGTACTAAATTAAATTTCTGCACGGTTGCCTTAAGCGTTGGATTTTAAGGTCTTGTTGAAACGACTTTTTGTATGCAGATCACGTTTGGCAAAATGGGGTGCAAGACCTCTTGGATAGATGAAAATGGATTACAGGACAATTGTCGAAAGGCCATTCAGTAATCTTGTCAAAGATGGTTAACGTTTTTGGGTACATAAAAGCGCAGGATTATCAAAGCAATAACATACTTGAGACGAGGTCAAGTTTGATTATTTTAGATTGGATTGTGATCAAAAATTATAAACGAAGTGACAAATACACTTTGCTGTGGGAATTGTCTGTAAAGGAGTGTCATACTGAATAATATCATTAAATAGTCTCAATCATAATAATAATATTATGTAATTCCAAGCCCTTTCGACCCTTCGTACGTTTAATTTGAAATTCGTTAACATTCTAGCACAGTTAGTAGTGACGTATGAGCTTATTAGTTAGTCATTGTTTGTCCCTGTTGTTCGTAGATCATGGTGATCGACGAGAACGAAGCCCGCCTGCGCGTGCGCTACCCGCTCAACTGCGAGAAGCGGCGCAACTACAAGTTCGACATCGCCGCTGCTGGCTGCGATGGCTCCTACTCTAACACGTGAGTTCCATTCTTATTGTTAAAGGTCATTACTTAATTTTAAAACATTATTAACGATGTGATTGTGACGTTACACTATATGTCCCTGTGATGGTCTTCAGCAATGTTTGTGAAGGGTAAGTATACAGCCTATATGGAAGAAGTTACCCTCAAATGCTTCAAATTAATTGGAAAGGATTAGAGCGCTTATTCTTGTTGTAACTCTGAACAGAACCAAAGTCATATCTGATTTTTGAAAACTAATTTGGTGTGGCTGTTAAGGCAAAAGGACTATCTGAGTCTATCTTTCAATTCAATTGGTGTTTCCTCAGGGTTCCAGTCCACATAACAGTGACGGACGTGAACGAGTTCGCGCCGGTGTTCAGCCAGGCGGCGTATGTCCGCTCTGTGGACGAAGGGAAGGTTTACGACGAGATCCTACGGGTGGAAGCCACGGACCGCGACTGTACCCCGCGGTACGGCGACGTCTGCAAGTATGAAATACTCACGGACAGGAGCCAACCCTTCACCATCGATAATGAGGGTGAGTTGAATGTTTGCTGTGCTTATTAGTTCGACAACTTGCACTGAATCCTCGTAATCTCATTTCGTATGAAATTTGCAACATCTGGTGAACCGGAGTCCGTGCTTTGTCCTCAGGCGTGATTCGAAACCTGGAGCCCCTGGACTATGAGAAATCGCACAACCATATCCTGTCTGTAGTGGCGTACGACTGCGGAATGATGCAGTCGGTTCCCGTCATGGTCACCATCAAAGTCAACAAGCCATGCCGTGCTGGATGGAAAGGTATATACAGCAATAATAATAAAGTTTCCAAATTCCATACAAATATGTAGTTCAAATGCGATACCTACCGCCCTTCCTTAAGAAAGTACAGTACATTACACTATAAGTAGGATACAAGTATAGAAGAAATAAGGATTCTAGAAGATATAGATTATACACTTTTAGAAAATTGGCACTACCGCCAGTACAACCAGGAAAGGAATTGCAAGCATCAACAGTAAAATTTTGTGCCGTTTAGCATTCCCTGATATGTGTCATATGTAATCTTTATCTCATCCTTCTCCAGGCCTTGCCGAGCGTGTAGACTACGCTCCAGGCACGGGTCCTCTATCCCTGTTCCCTGCCGCCCGGTTGGAGGCCTGCTCGAGTGACGAGCGCTGTCCAGGGGTGACCAGGATCCAGGCCGCCATCACGCTGCAGGCCTCCCGCGCCGGTGTGGCCTGTGACCGGGACACTTACTCCCTGCACGCACAGAGGACTATTTGTGGTGAGAATTTGATACCTTCAATAAGTTTGAATTACATAAGAAGTCAATGAGACTTAGGTTTTTTATGTTATACTTTCAGGTTTGGACCCGAAGACGATCGACCTGCTGCCGAGCCCCGGCGCTGGCAACGAATGGGCTAAGTCCCTGAAACCCGATTCAGGTGAGTTTCCAGTCATTCAATATTTAAAAAGTAATTTTTCTCATTGTTAGTTAGTTAGTCAATATTTTACCATTAAACTAATTCGAGGCGTAAGGCACTCCAACAGTCTGAGTCCAATCCTAACAAGTGGTGCACCCTGCACAACAGACGAGGTTATGGTGCAAGGTCTACTTGGAGGTCTTTCTACAATGTAACTTCTACAATGTATTGCTTCCTTTCTTTCTTTGTCTTCCCCACTTCCTTCTAAACCGGTATTGCGTAAGTGACACCCCAGCCTGGCTAATGTTCACGGCAACGCGTTAATGGCACCCCAAACTTTTCGCGCTAAAGTTCATAGATGGTGGTGATCACTTACTATAAGGTGACCCGCCTGCTTGTGGCCTGCCCAAATAATCTACCTTCAAAACCCTTTACATCTTCCAGGACGTGACGGCGAGCAGATGTTCGAGTTCGACGGCGAGACGACGTCGGCGATGGTCCCGGAGTCCATCCTCAAGCACTCGCTGGGCGGGTCCTTTGCGGTGTCCGCTTGGCTGCGACACGCGCCTCCGCCAGACCATGACAAACATCGCAAGGAGCATATGCTGTGTCTGGCTGATGATCACAGTCAGTATCATCATCATATAAGAATATAACAAATCTGTATTGATCTGTATTGATCTGTACTGATTAATCTGTACTGATCGCTGTCTGAGTATTAAATATTCAAGTGAAACCACTGGGGGTTCTGAGTAAAGAACAGAACCCAAAACAGTGATTTTCAGAACCTTTGTCTATTTTTCTTTGCGTGCTTATGTCAGAAACGGCTCATCCACTTTTCGGGTGGTGTGTAGGTTTCCGATACTTGGGTTGGTCAATAACCCCTCCACCAAACCGCATTAGAGCTGCATGGTGGGGTATCAGTGATGCGGATACATCTGTCCTCTAGATGATCATCAATTCGTTTGAAACCAAAGATAAAAATAAGTGCGGTTTTTATTTCAGAGATGAACCGTCACCACTACGCGCTTTTCGTGCGCAACTGCCGACTGATCCTGCTGCTGCGGCGCGACTTTGGCGAGGGGGACCTCAACATCTTCAGGCCGGCCGAATGGAGGTGGAAGCTACCTGAGGTTAGACCCACCAGCATTATTGAAGAATGTGTATGTGCGTGCGTGTTCATGAGGCTGCATGAGGGTGCGTGCGTGTGTGCGTGCGCGTTCTTGTGAGCCTGTGCGTAAGGGTACATATGCGAGTGCGTGTGCGTAATGCTTGTATTTTTAATTTAATAAGCTCTTGTTAGCTGTATATATAAGTAGATGAAAATGATATATTATGCTAGTTTGTATGATAGCAGTATGAAAATATGTGAACTTTAATTAAACTTAGATGGTATGACTACTGGTCTATCGTTCTAGTAGTTAGTAAAACTGACTACTAAGCTGGAGGTTGTGGCTTCGATTCCCACCTAGAACATTTTTTTCTGTGATGAACAGGAATGTTTTTATTTGCCTGGCTGTAAAGAAATTATAAGTGTGTATTTAAAAATATATATTCAATTTTAACTATTTATTTCATGTAGATACATTCAATACACTTGTGATCGTCAAATATTTGGAATTTCCATTTCGGAAACGTGCCATAATAAAGAGGAGAAGAAACGGCGAAAGATACTCCTCAGTGCAGTTTTATGTACATTTATCAGTAGTCTGAACACCACGTCAAGTTAACGCTTAGTTTGGGATCAGATGGCCGTGTGCGAGTTGTCCAAAGATATTCTTTTATTGAACAATTATATGTAACAACCGCATTGAATATATAAAGAACAAGGCACATGGTAGTCTTCCCTGATTTTAATCTAAAACCCTCGTTGACCAGGTGTGCGACAGCGAATGGCACCACTACGCGCTGAACGTGCGGTTCCCCAACGTGGAGCTGTTCGTGGACGGGGAGCCCTATCGCAGCCCGGACGGCAAGGGGCCCGAGGTCATCGACGACTGGCCCCTGCACCCAGCGCATGGCGTTAATACTACGATGGTTGTTGGTGCTTGTTGGCAGGGTGAGATGGATAAAGTCAAATTATTTATTCATTTGGTCTTTAGGGACTAATAGCCAAATTGTGTGGTGAGCAGAGAAGCCAGCTGATGGTAAGACACTATGGCCCATGGACATAGAATATAGTATAGTATAGTTATACCAATAATAATTACTGGCCTGTGGGTCTTGTGGTTAGTAAAACTAACTGCTAAGCTGGAGGTCGAGGGATCGATTCCCACCCAGGACAAACATGTCTGTGATGAACAGGAATGTCTGTTCTGTATGTCTGGATATAAATATATATTTAAGTATGTATTTAAAAATATATATGTATGTTTATCCATTGCCTGATCACCGCAATACAAGAGCCAACGCTTAGTTTGGGTTCTGATGGCCGTGTGTAAGTTGTCTAAAGATATTTATTATTATTATTATTATTAATAGACATCGATATGTTGCAAACTGTAAAACGAGAGGGATTTGCATTATTTGTGGGTCTTGACACTGTAATAGTTACACGAAAATTTACAGTTTTGCATTTGTCTTATCCGACCTGCAAAGGCAGCAGGTAGACTATGAGCAAGGTTAAGTAACCTTGTTGGAATCTACGATGAAAATACTTGATACCTCATCTCACTTTAATAAACCCGTATGTGCCCTGTAAGGTACTGAGAGCGACATGAAGCACCACATGCACGGCTGGATGGCGGGGCTGGGTGTACTGCTGGGCGGCGTGCAGCCCCAGCAGGCGCTGCGCTGCGCCGCGCGTTGTCGCGAGGGACTCAGCTTGGCGCCAGATCTATGTGAGTAGCTTCAACATCACCGTCATCTTCTTGTTCATTGTCGCGAGTCGCTCGTTAACATATTAATGCAGAACGTATTACTTGCATATGGCAAGAAACCACGCGGAAAGCCGCGGGCTGAACTTAGTATACGATAAACAAAGCACAAAAATAACCAAAGTAGATAAGACTAATGTATTTTGTCTAACGTCTTTCTATCAAGAGTCCACCAGCGCTAACGCAGTTCAGCTGTGACCATGATCCAAGCAACTGGGTTCAAAATATCGTGTTAAATATACCATAAAATAAAATACCTTGAACATAGCATCAACTCGTCAACTCTGCCTTGACTACGCTTATAGGAATATTTTGAAATATTACTC
>DWKC01000263.1:0-14128 GCA_018249195.1 Racta chiria
AGGTATTAGAACAACAACAAAATACCAGACCCAACGCAACGTTGCTTAGATTGCTTTTATTGAAGATTGAATTGAAGAGTTGCTTAGATAACTTTTTAACGTCTTTTGACTTTACCTGTAGCTGACAGTTGTTCTTTTAAATTCAAAGTGCTCGTTTAAGCCAGAATTTTTTCAGATTTCTAGAAGTAACCATATAGTTGACAAAAATACCTACCCTACAAACAGGATCCTAATAATAAAGATCATAAAGACAAAGCAAAAGAAAGAAAGACATTTGTTAGATAAACCTTGACTTTAGCTAACAAATCCTTAAACTACAAATGGGTTTCCCAAACGTGTAATAGTTTTAAATGACCTAAGCAGTGTTTAGGGTGTATTTTTAAAGATTTTATCCATTCAGTTTGTGACCGTAATATATATTGTTCATAATAAATCCATGCCAATTTACAGCAGTCTATAAATAAGGGTTTCTGTGCTAGGCTGCGAATCCGAAGTTACTACAGAGCCCTAAACTACAATCGATTCAAAACAAGAAATACATCGTTTACATCAAATGTAATACAAAATTCGGTAACATTACACAATGGTGATATAGTGATTTATGTAATTTAATGCATTTTACAGTCCGTAAGATCTGTATTGAACCCCGGGGCGCCCTTCATTCTGCTTGGCTATAGTTTTGGTTGCGTCCCTGTACTTAAATTGGCCAATAAATTAGAAAACGAAGGTATGTATCATTCATTATCACATTACAAGACATTTTAACTTGTTCATATTACCTAATTTTACTATTATTAGTAAATTATTAGTTTATCCTCATCTTTTGAAATAGGATATACGTGTTCTATAGGGGAGAGCAGGTTGGAACAACTTTTAACTCTTAGCTGTTTAACAGAAAAGAAAGGTTCAAAATTACTTAAATGCTTCTATATACCCTATACATTTCGCTATAATTATAGCCAATTTTAGTACCATTCCAACAAATATGGAGAAGCAACGGTAACATTTTTGACAAATGGAAAACGTACGAAATTACCTTACAGGCCGGGAAGCTTCGTGCATAGAGAAAGTTGCATTCGTACATAGTGGGGAGCTTTCATACAGAGCAATTAAAAAGGCCATTAATATCAAAATAAATACAGATAGTATTTTAATTTATTAACAATATGATAGATCTTGTTGAGTAAGATTTGCTTCTTCAAGTATAATTTGTTGTATGTCATCCGGGGTTGCTGTAGAGAATCCTGAAACACCGGGTCCGTTAGTTACCATTTTAAACCTTTCCATCATTGGATAGTGTTTGTGTTGATTAATAGAAATTTATTGTTGTGTTCACAGGTCGTAAAGGCATAGTGTTTTGTTTGGATGGAGCTCCTGACTACAGCTACATGATGATTACAACATTATTTAATGCAAAGAATGATGCGGAATTACTGAACAGTCTTCTCTGTTACATTATTGATGTCGTTGCTCCGAACAATGATGTTACTACTGCCCTGAGAGAAAAATTGAAAGAAATAGAGTCACAAGATGAAAGGGTGCAACTTGCAATTAATGTTTGCCCTTTAAAAGAGAAGTATTCTGAGAAATTTATTAGTAAGATTATGGTAGCAATGTACAATAGGGCGAAGATCGTTCTCAATTATAAACCTGAAGACATCAAACAATTAAAATCACCTATTGTTCTATTGCGTCCCAAAGAGAATCCGCTGCACTATTCTATAGGAGAAAATTACGGACTTGATAAGTTTTCTGTAATTCCACCTACAGTACATTTCTTTGAAGGGAACCATACGACTATAGTTGAAAATGAAGATTGTGCTAATATAATTAATACAATTTTACTTGATCATGTGAGTGCCTAGTAGATATTTAATTACGAAATGACTTAACGGACACTCAAATTATCCTTAACTTCATAATAATTTTAGTGTATTTTTATCGACGACAGCACGAAGAAGGTATATTATGTTTAAGGTGAAAGGTTGTTCGATCGTTTGTGCAAACGAATTAATTATTCTTATAAAAAACCATGGTGCCTATCCTTAGAGGCGGTAGTACGTGCAAATAAACTTTCCTATTTATATTTGTTATCTTGTTAAGTATGTTTACTTTTGTGTGGGTACAATGAATCCTAATATGAATATATGATGAATATATAATATATGATGTGGTGTGCACTTCCTTAGTACATTCATTAAAACTGCTAAAATAACATTCTACGAGGAAAAATGCAAGTACCGCTTTGAGCTATGCGCAAAAACTAAATTTGAAATGAATTGGACGTGTGGTGCTGGAGCGAGGCTTGCGGACCACAGATAGACCAAGCCACAATGTGGAGAAGCCCACGAGGTGATACTAGTGAACGCAGTATCTACAAATGCGATAGAAAGACGAAATAAATAAAATAACAAAAACAAACTTTCTAACGAATCATTTCGTTGAAGTTAATTATTAACCATACTCATACATTAATTATAAAAATAATAAATTTGTAAAACAATGTAATTACAAATAGTATTTTTTGTATTTTCTGTTTTATTCCTACAGATCGGTGCTTAGGAAGTGTCTAATTGAAATACAGGTCCCGAGTAGCATTGATTTAATGCAATAATTTACGATGTTGAGAAACGATTAAATATGCATCATACACATATATAGTACATATTATTTGATCAGGACAAACCTGTACATAGAATATTTTTAATGAGATAATATAAATGTAGGTAGGCTTCGTTAACGAAATAAACACAAAATAGTTTATTTAGGAATTTTATTTTAGTATATTTTAACTTCAAATCACGGGAATTTATGTAACACACTGTAAGCATTTGCAATGAATACAGAACTATTTGGGTTTTACTTCTAACAACACTGCAAAAACATCAATTTTTCCAGTTAAAAAGGACTAAAGAGTATTTTTTGGAATTTTATTTTGGTATATTTTAACTTCAATGCACGGGAATTTATGTAACACACTGTAAGCATCTGCAATAAATACAGAACTATTTGGGTTTTACTTCTAACAACGCTGCCAAAACATCAATTTTTCTAGTTAAAAGGACTAAAGAGTACTTTACTTTACCACCGTAATATTAACTTTAAAATTTAGTACAGTTATCAAAGAAGAACTTATTTTTTGCACTTTGAGTGTCAACGCAAAACTATTTATTTTGACTTTTTGTGCAACAATCTCAACTTGCTATAGCTTGTAAATAAGGTCTAAAATAGTACTATTTTATTATACTATTAAAATAGTTTTATTATATTTCTATTTTATTATACTATTAAAATAGTACTATACTATTAAAATAGTACTGTTTTCTATAGCTTATTCTAACAATTTAACTGATAATTAAAAATATTTCAGTGTTAACTGAACGTCTTACTAGTGTACACGTGAAAGGACCCGGATTCGATTCTCAGGGGCGAATCCAGACTCGCGTCAGGGGAGTCACGAAGAGATAGTACTTGTTGAGCCCGTTTTACCAAGCTGAGATTTTATTACAAAAACTGCATATAAAGATATATATAAATAATGAATATTCATAATATTATAAATCAATAATAATATTCAAAATTAATTATTAACATGAACACCACATTTTACAACAACTGGCTTATGAATATACGATGGACTATATACCATATAGTATGTACAGTAGTTATTGTACCTAAATTCAGTGTTAATTGAAAGTATATATTTTCAATTATATAAATAATTATCTTAGGACAACTCACACACGGCCATCTGACCCCAAACTAAGCGTTAGCTTGTACTAAGGTCATCAGACAACTATACATATACATAGATATTTTATAAATATACATAGACACACAGAACAAACATTCCTGTTCATCACAGAAAAGTTTGTCCTGGGTGGGAATCAAACCCACGACCTCTGGCTTAGCAGTCAGGTTCACTAACCACTAGACCAACAGGCCAGTCCATTACATTGTTTTCAGTTCTGGTATTTGTGACTAGTTTGTGACTGCAGTCGATGGATACTTTAACCAAAAGTTAGTAGATTGGAGAAGAAGCCTTTTGACTATTGGACCCACATTTGATACCTGACAAACATTTATTTTCCATTTGTTTCCCATTGGTCACATTGATGCAACTGTAATAAGAATTGACGGATTATTATTGTTTGACTAATAAGGATTTTCCCCCTAATCAAATTAGATTATGCTTTGAACTTTTGATGAGGTTATGAAAAAAAAATATTGGTTTAGAGTTTGGAAATGGGACAATTTATTTACAAATACATTCTACACATAAAACTAATATTAACATTACTCAATATTGTCTAAATTTGGAAAATTAACAATAGATTCAATTCTTCTAGCTACATTGAGCAGTAATTCTTCAGACAAGCTAGGGCCCATCAGCTGTAAAGATAATGGCAATTTATTCTTCGACAAACAAATTGGTATAGAAATTGCTGGAATTCCAGCCATGTTGGCAGGCTGTGTACAATAGTCCTGAAATGCACACTGATCTCTATTGTGTTTTGATGAAAAATCCTCATATAATGGTGCATCAGACAATGTTGTAGGAGATAGAAGCAAATCCACTTTATCCTTTCCATTGAAAATATTTTTAAAGTCATCTGAAATCAATCTACGCAATTTAAGTGCTTTAAGAAAATATCTTTCATAATTTGTTGTAAGCAGAAAATAGTTTCCAGCAAATATTCTTGATCGGACTACATTGTTGAATCCCTCGCTTCGAGACAATGCATATAATTCTTCAGTAGAGTAATCTGCATCTGACCTCAATCCATATTCTAATCCATCATATCTTGCCATATTACTAGCCACTTCACACTGATTCAAAATAGAGTACACAGAAATTGAAACTGATGTATAGGGTAACGAAACCGTTCTGACAATGGCATTCTCTCTTTCTAACAGATCTGCAACATATTTCCATGTGTCTAGTATTTCTTGATCCATACCCGGACAGTGGTACTCTCTCGGTATCCCAATCTTTACTTTGGACATATCAAAGTCATCAGTAACTGTCACTGTCTTGTATTCTCTTTTCAATGTTGTTGAGTCCAACTCATCAGGTCCAGCAACACAGTTCAATATATTTGCAGCATCCTGTACACTCCTGCTTAAGATTCCTGGTACATCCATAGAGTTGACTAATGGAATTAAACCATATCTAGATACGAGACCATATGTGGGTTTTAAGCCAACTATGCCACATAAAGCAGCAGGATTTCTCGTGGAACCACCAGTGTCAGAGCCGAT
The DNA here is from genome assembly GCA_018249195.1 of Racta chiria. Taxonomy (NCBI): domain Eukaryota; kingdom Metazoa; phylum Arthropoda; class Insecta; order Lepidoptera; family Hesperiidae; genus Racta; species Racta chiria. The sequence goes on from DWKC01000263.1 coordinate 5,263, forward strand.
GGCTGCCACACAGGATCCTGAGCTGACAGCTACTGCACTGCCACCTGAACTTCCACCAGCGATCCTCCATTCTTTACTATAGCACCATGGGTTTCGGGTTGGACCAAATATTGAATCAATCGTTCCAGCACCCATCGCAAACTCATCCAAATTAGTTTTACCAATAAGACATGCACCGGAACAGAGTAGCTTATCGTAAACTGTTGAATTGTATGTAGGAACGAAGTTTTGTAGCATTTTTGATGCACAAGTCGTCAGAATATTTTTCGTGCAAAAATTATCTTTGATAGCGACCGTGATACCTTCGAGCGGTCTCACATCTTGATCTATGTAGAAGCGCTTTTCACTCTCCACACTCTGATCTTCAGCTACATTTTCAGTTATAGTAATAAAAGCGTTTAACTCCCTTTTCTGTTTCGCTTTCTGTAAACACAAATCTACGAAACTTGTTGGCGTTAACAACTTTTCACGGTAAGCTTTATGTATTTCTTTTATTGTATATGATGTTAATTTGTTCATAATAATTTAGAAATTTTAATGTAAATTGTGGGAAATATATTAATTAATGGATAAAGGTTAGCCAAAGCAGACAGATGTTATGACACTAAACGTCAATTTCTTAACAGCCAACCCTACCAAATTCAATGGCAACTACAAATGTCAAAAACTTGAACAAAACAGGCAGCTGAAAGGCATCGACATTTTATACAGTTCTAATACTTTTGAAACATAAAGCGGTTAAATACCTGCTACTTGTTTTTCCGACTTATCTCTCTGAAATATAGTATTGTGTAATTTTATAGGATCATCACTGATCTCAGTATTCAACTTCATACTGATGTATATTCTAAGTTTCACTCGGTTTTTAAAACACTAGTTTTACCGTTTCCAGAATGTTAAAAAAATCAGAAACTGTATTGTCTTGAAGTTTGACTTTGAAGTTTGATCGACCTATTTGTCACTGCTGTGGCACTGTCAGGCAGACACGTTAACCAACAGGTTTTTAATTCACAGCAGCAACAAAATAAAAGGTGGTTGTTGATAATTATAATGGAATATTAATTCTTTGTGGAACATTAATCTATAAATTCATATTACTTACTGTTATGTTTTTTAAATTGAAACAATACTGAGAGACGCCGAAAGTTGGACAGAAAATACATTTCAATAAAATAATAAAAATGTTAAAACTCAATCTCAATTTTGTGTTTTAGTAAAATTATTCATAAAAAAATAAACAATTTAAGTATATATATGTTATAGGTTGGTAATTTAATATCTTACTTAAATTAAAAAGAATATTTCCAAATATAAATAGTTAATTAAAATTGTTTATATAAAAATTATTTGTATGATGTGCATTCGTATTAAATGTGTACTTGTAAAATGAAATCAACTCAAAAATCAAAAAGCAACAGAAAAAAAATCAAATTCGCATTTTACTAATTTGAACACAGAGTAGGTAACATGAGTATTGTCAAATCCAAATCTTGTCAAAAGTCAAAATTTGCTTTGCACTTTGCGTTATAGTTGAATGTTATATATTGTAATTTAGGCTAGGTTTTATTTTATTTGCAATATATTATTTGTTATAAGATCTCGAGATAAATACAGTTTAAATATATGTAGGGAATAATAATCGAATAATGGCTCATTTACAATATATGCCGGGTGACCCTAGGTTGGTCGATCAATTAGTTTACGAACTAAAATCGAAAGGGATTTTTGATCAGGTATGTTCTAAATATCCACAATAAATCAAATATAAAACTTACAATATGGCTAGATATTTATGTTGTAAAACAACGATTTGATATTTGCAATTAAAAAAATATTTTGAAGCATACCAAAATTACTTCAATGCCATAATGTGTATTCTGCGCATATAAAATGTAACACAAGCTACATATTTTGTTTGTTTTATTAGGTCCAATAAAATTTTAAAAAATAATTGTTATTGTAATAATAAATTGTCACTGGTGGCCATGATGCTTACTTTCTAAACTCTGAATTACAAATTCATGGCATCATTTGTCATCCATATTATTGTAATGATAGTTTATTGATTAATAGATATATAACTCAGGTTAACTTTGATTGTATGTAAAGGTGATATTAAATATTGATTATAAATTTTTCATCAAATCTGACAATTAAATGAGATTATCAGCACATATCTATTGTAAGGTCATTTAGACAGAATTGATTATTACTTGTATTTCACAAAACATGTGATTTCCATCTCACTATTATATCTTATTTGTCTACACTCTGATAAGAAATTAAGTGTTAGTAGGTATTTGTGAATCTTTTTATTTATGTTATTAATATAAATATAGGTTAACTTATTTTTTGTTAAATTCCTATCTTAGCAAATATAGATCAATTTAGAATATTATTATGTTAATTTGAGAATGTATGCCATTGTAAAATAAACATGCTTTCAACATAATATAATTTTAGACTGATTCTACAAATTCTTTGGTCTGTTAATTTTGTTGAGTAAACGGTACTATTGTGAAAATATAAAGTAATTGAGAAACAAAATAAAAAACTTCAAGTCCTTTTTATCAGAATGTATGTAAATTATATTTTCAGTATAATGTCATAGATTGCATTTTGAAAAGGAATGAATGCAAAACAGTACTTGGTACTGAATGTATATAGGGTTACAAAAGTGGTATTTGATTTAAGGATACTAAGACATAATTATGTTAAACAAAAAAATATTATAAAATCAAAATGTGCTTTAGTTCCGGTGTATGAAGATGATTTTTTCTAATTAGTTATTAAGTTTCTACACAGACACAAATGGAATAAGAATTACAATTATTTCCCCAGTTTCGTAAAGACTGTATAGCAGATGTCGACACCAGGCCAGCGTACCAGAACTTGAGGCAGCGTGTAGAATCATCAGTGTCAACTTTCCTCTCAAGACAATGTTGGCAGCCAGATCTGAATAAAAATCAACTGCGAGAGAAATTGAGGAAACACATTCTTGAGTATGTTGTTCTTTATGTACAAAGCTTCTTGAAAATAAAATTGTAGTATTTTAATTTATTTATTACTACTATACAGTAGTATCAACATATACATGTTGATTAGTAGTATTTATGTTGTATATTGTGATCCATGATTCTATACTAAGTCCTTCTTTGCTTTGTTTTGGTCAATACAGTAAATTTGGCAGACTTAAATCTATTTCACACAAAGGGTACATACAAAAAAGTACACCTCACACATAAACATTACATACTATTTTGATAAAATTGCAAAATTCTTGAGTATGGTCTTTTATATCACTGAAGCATGTGATAATTGATTTCAAAAAATTTCATTTTCTACTTTTGTAAATGTGCACTAGCTCATGTCAACTATCCCAGTTCATGATTGATAACAGATGGAGGCTTTAGAAACTGATCCTTCTGTTGGACTATACTGATGGTGTTATTACTTATGTCATGTTGTTCCTCTTCAGTGACCACTTACCAATAGGTAGTAGCTACTAGTTTATTTGATGTTTGATGTTTAGATTTAAGAAAATGAACTAATTGTGACATTTGTGTTTTTAGCGGAAACTATTTGGAGCAAGGAGTTGAGAGAATTGTTGATCAAGTGGTAAATCCAAAAGTTGCATCAGTCTTCATTCCACAAGTTGAAGATTTAGTGTATAATTATTTGGGAATTACAAGGAAGAAAAGTGTGGCAACTGCTGAAGTATCAACTGTAAAAGTTGAAAATCTTTTACCCACAGACTTAGAAGCGGTAAGTCCTGGGTCAGTTAAAAGTAATGATGACATTGATGATAAAATGGATATTGATTCCTCAGTCACCGATGAAACTAAAATGGAAATTGATGAACAACAAGATGAAGTTAAAGAGGAATCAACATGTCCAGTAATTGTGAATCAAGAGATTGATGAGAAAATTACGGAATTATGTAGCAATAAAGAAAATAAACTTGATTCTGATAAAAGCGATATTCCAATGCCTTCAGATGATATTAAGGTTGAGAATATCCCACCACCTGAAGATTCTCCACCTAGAATTGATTTGGCAAAAATAAAATTGCCAAAGGTGTCTCCGGATATTCCTCTTCCTGATTCTATTATTGTATCTGCTGATATTCCTCTACCTGATGAAATTCCAAAAGATGGGAAAGATGAATATTTTAAAACCATCAACAGCGATGAAGATGAATCCAGTTCAGATTCATCTCTTAGGAGAAACATGTCTCCGTTAACGCCAATAAGAAATTTTAATAATGAAAATTCTTGTGATGCTCAACAGGCATTTGAAAACGATTTGGAAAATTCTAAAGACAAAGTGCAGAAAGAGCCAAACTCTTTTAGGTTTGCAATCGAAAACAAATCACCAGAAAAAGAAGATTCTACAAAAATAGAAAAAAAAGAAGTTGAACAAGTAAACTTATCTTACCAGTTTAATCATCAAGTAAATATTAATAATTTTAATACGCCACTTTATGAAGATAGTTCTAACAGCAATAATCTGCAGATTGATTACGAGAGTGATGCCAATAGTAAGGCAAACTTAGAAGTTAAAGCTGTTGAGGAACAGAGTCTGGATGATAGTAAAAAAGATCGTAAAGCTGAGGAGAAAAAGGCTAGCCATAAGAACTCCCACCGTTCAAGAGATTCAAGTAAACATTCAAGCAGCAAAGATAAACGATCAGATTCTAAGCCGTCAAGTTCGAGAGATAATAGTAGACATGACAAAAAGTCCTCAAAAGACGATAACAAGTCAAAATCAAGTCACAAAGATAGATCGGGTGATAAAAGTGATAAAAAAGATTCCGATAAAAAGGAAAGAGATTCTTCCAAGCACCGAAGTTCACACAAATCATCTAGTCATAGAGATTCTAAATCGCATAAAAGCTCCAGTTCAAATTCCAGTCAACGACGTTCTAGTAAACATTCAGATGAAAAAAAATCTACTTCATCTTCAAACCATAAAGAGAAATCAGATAAATCAGAAAGAAGTTCAGACAAAAGTTCAAGGGATAGATCGTCAAAAGATTCTAAGTCAAGTTCACATCGTTCGGACAAAGACAGAAAGGGTAGCTCCACTAAGAGCTCTACAAAACATGATGAAAAGGATAAAGAAAAGAAGAGTAAGAAAGAAACCGATGATCATTACGGTTTATCAGGCAGAGGCAACGTAACAAGACGCTCAACAGATAGGGATTCCAATGATGGCAGTTCCTCATCAAAAGGCTCTCATAATCCGTCCAGTTCAAAGTCGTCTTTAAGCCAAAAAGACAGTAAAGGTAATACCTCTAAATCAGAAAATACCTCTCCGAGTGGCGAATCAACGAGCCCTAGTGACAAGGAGCATGTTTTAAAAGACGCGAAAAAATCTAATACAGATGTCGGTCAACCCAAGCCCATCGTGCGGATTGATACACGTTTAGAACTTCCAATGGCCTCGCCACCTCGACTGCCCTTCGTTCCAGATGTAACCCTAAGGAAACCAAAAATTGCAGCAAACTTAGAAGAAGCTAAAAAGTTAATGAAAATGCGTAGATTTTTGGATGAAGAACAAAAACGAATGAATCAAGAAGCAGCGTTACTTTTGGAATTTCAAGCGAATGTCCGACCGAGCCTAAGTCAAGTTTATTCTAGCATACCAGGCCCAGAATTAGAATTTGCCTGTGTTATTAACAATGACCAAACTCCAGTCTTGCAAAATAATCCCCCTTTAGGGAATTCACACGAACAAAATGAAAGTATTTTGATTTCGAACCCGACAAATGCTCTCTTGGCTGTTGTAAACGCTCAAAATATTGAAGATATAACTAGTATTGATCCTGAATTATCTGATCTCACCGAGAGTTATGATTCCAGGACCAGTAATGAACCGGTAAATGAAACTGAATTACTTAAAGGGTCAGAAACTATTAAAGAAGAAATAAAATCTGAATCAGAACAAAGTAACGTACAAACTAACGAAGATACTGTTGAAATTCATGACGTCGCTGAAGCTCGTATTCCAGATGTTGGAAATGATATTGTAGAAATAAAAGAAGAGATACAATTATCAAATAACACAATGTCATTACCTGATGGAGATAATTCAGCAGAAAACAGTTGTTCGGCTAAACCATTTGAATCAAAAATTGTACGGAATACAGACGTAAGACGCAAAAAAGAAGAAAATGAGAAAATGACAGAATATTTTGAGATTACAGTCATTGCCGAGGAGTTATCGGAGAGTGAGGAAACACAAAACACAATTATGAAAGATTTTGAAAATGGTAATCGAATTAACGAAAACTTTGGAGATGAAGATGATCTGCCATTGGATAACAATAATACGGTTATTAAAAAAACGGAACATCCTGAGCACGAGCTCTGCCGTCCCGATGAGCATAATTTAAAATACTTTACTGACAGTGAGAAGTACGAAGCAGAGTTAGAAAAAGAACGATTTGATAGATTCCTTAAAACATATACAGAAAAGCAATCTAATAACAAAATTTATTTAATCAATTGCAATAGTTACGAAGAAAACGTTATGAAAGGAGTATTAGAAACTTTAGGTTCCTTCGATATAGTGAACTACCAAAGAAATGGTCACTTGAAACTACCTAAAACTAGTAAGAGCATAGTTAAAAACGTTAACGTAGCGTCAGAAGTGTCTCTGCCGTTTGATAATAATGAATTTGAGGCTGCGGCGAATGAATTAGAAATGGATTTGAAAGTGACGAGACAAACTGCACTTAGTCCGGTAAAATCCGAATGTTCCTTTGAATTATCAAATGATTATGACTCGAAGATAGATGAGATGGTCAACAACGCTTCCCGGCAAGAAATAATGGAGATTATTTTAGGCAATGCGATGTCGAACGAGTCGCCGAGTAAAATGCCGAAGATAGACTACGTAAATGAGTCCAATATTGAGAGTGAAGTAAAAACAGAACAGTCTAAAACAAACAATATAAAGCGAAAGTTAGTTGAAGTTGAAACGACTGTAAATAACAACAGGCCGATTCTGACGCCGCGGAAACTGCGCAAAATGAGCGCTTCAGATCAAATTACATCCACGACGGAAGGTAACTTAAATTTTTGTACTCTTATTTCTTGTGAAAAGGAATGTTTTTTTTGTATAGAAATAGCCGAAAAACGATCTGACAATCCACCTGATCAAAGAAATGTCTATTTCCAGTAGTAAACAATAATTGCACGCAACTATTATCATGTAGCTTGTCTGTCTTGTCAATTAAAAAATGTCGATAGAAGTAGAAATATTGAATGTTTATAATTATTATTCCAGAAAGCGAACCGCCCCCCAGTATTACTTTACAGACCAACACACGCTCCAAGTATTTGGGCAGGGCGCGGAGAGTTGGTCTGCCCAAACCACGGAAATCTGGTACGTTACAATCATAAATGCTTATACACTCATATCCCGCAATACGATTGCGTGTGTCGCTGCTACCAAGGACATAACAGATAACGACCCGAGAAAAAATATTTAACTGTCTTCTATCACCTACATATTTGCCCAGGCCGGGAATAAAACCCGTCTCTGTTAGAAATGTTAACAAATTTTATGCATACACAAGATTTATGTAATGTTTATATAAGTATATAATATGTTTGTATAATTATATTTTTATATTATATTTTTATGGACGTCTATGGACGGCGGAGATCACTTACCATCAGGTGATACGTCTGTTCGTTTGCATGCTCTTAACATAAAAAAAATATATACAATATTTAATGTACTATTGAACACAATTGTTTATTTGGCAGAGGCTTTGAGGTAAAATGAATGTACTTAATACTTACTATGTGAATATTTTTTTTAACTACTGTAATTTTATTAAGGGGTACTCGGAGTTGTTACCTCCGCCTTTTTTATCCCCACTGGGCTATCGGTGACGCTATAAAAATGATATAAAAGCTTTCATTATTACAGTTGTAATATATTGTGTTATGCATTTTTGTCTTTGAAATATGCATCCAGTTTTTTAATCACCTTTTGACACATCTTTACAGTATGTTATTTTGTCATTTGTAAATATTTGTGTTAGAATTTTATTATAAATTTAAATACTCATGTACTAGCCACCAGTTATATTATGTGTTATTATCAACAATCAAATTATTTGCTTTCTAGATCAACCAAATAGCCCTTCGAGCGACAAGTCAGTTGAAAACTACGAACAGAACACCAAAACAGCCACGATACTGCCCCCAACACCTAACGGGAAGATCAAGATACCACAGAGGAACAAAATACAGAGGTACGACACCTCTGACCTTTATAAACCGAAACTACACTATCTGTCCCGTAGAAATAATATTAATTAAAAAAATTAAAAAGGAAAGGCCTTATTCATTAAAAATATCAACCGTATTTAAAACCTTAGGGTACTAAAATATATCTCATCTCACTTATTGTGTTGTGTTATTGTATGTGTATATTTGATCAACTGCAAGATGGACACAAAAAACTTTGTACCAAAAGGTGCAATATTTACTTTGCCATTTCTTTTTGTAATATGAGGGCATCCCTTAATTCACTCATTCAATTCAATTTATTTCACTTTTATTATTTGTTGGTATGGCAGGTAAAGTACTACACATTCTCAAAAACTAAAGAAATAGAAGCCCTGTATCTGAGATGGACATTGGACTATTAGAAATAGGGCATTTTTTAAAGTACGGATCCCTAAAAGGTTTACAACGGGTTAATATTTTTAGTAATAAGTTGTGTATATCTTTAAGATAGCACTGAATGGGCTTTTTCCATCCTTGACTTCGACCTCACTTACCATCAGGTGGCATTCTTTGGACAACCCACATACGGCCATCTGAAACCAAACTTGTACTATGGT
>DWKC01000264.1:0-14120 GCA_018249195.1 Racta chiria
GTCGCCCGCTCGGAAGCGGTGTGTTGTTGTTATGTCTAGGGTCAGTTTTGTTATTGATTATGGTTGCTTTAGCGATGTGCTACTTCCCTTCTTTCTATCACTTCTTACTTGGCAGACAACGCGTTAGTGGTTGGTGTTCCTAGTGTCCAAGGGCGGTGGTCATCACTCCGTCAAGTGAACTGACTGCTCATTTACCTGCTTACGCCATAAAAAGTGAATAATTATAATAGCATAAATGAAATAATTAAGAATAAAAGATATTTTTTCGCTACAATATTGGAATAAGAACAGTTTGCAAACCAAAGACCCGCCTGTACTAGATAATAATGGTGGAAAGTTTCTTTGCGTGTAAGCGAGCGCAAAATTCTGTCTGTCGACACTCTAGCCTTCACGATAACCAAGACAAAGCCTACAAAATTCACCTCTCTCTTTCTGGTGCTTCACCTCGGCACTCATGAATATGTTAGTCAGGATTGGTCATTCGGTTTTGTTCTCGTAAATTTGTCATTGAATATTGGACGTCAGTGGCGCGCAACAAATATCGACCAATAAAAATTACAAGTGTATATTTTAGGTGATACTAAAATTACTGTTTAAACAGGCTTTTTGTCGAGAGTGGATGCGGGCAGTGAACGAAATATTTAACAATTCAAACTGGGTTCAACGAGAGAATTGTAAATGTACTTACGTACTCGTATTTACCATACATACTAGCTGAGGTAACAAACGTTGTATTGCCGATATACCAAAACTGGTGGGTAGGGGTAGAAGGGTGAAAATTAAATTAATTGTAAGTATTTTTTCATGTCCAATCTTAACAAAGAAAATTGTTTAAAAATAACAATAAAAAATCTCAATAGGGCACCTGTTACCTAAGGCTATAAAAATACCCTACAACCTTGTCCGCACTTGTCAAACGGTTATTACTTGCTATTATTCAGTGTCTTATAAAATGAGCGGTCGAATGTATCTAGTTTTTCAATCTGAAGTATCGAATCGCTCTCCACATCATTAGCTTTCTCACAGCGACCTGGAGGCGGTGGAAAAACAACTTATTTAGCGCCTACAATTTCTTTCTTATCTACGGACACCCGTACATCACATTAATCGTAAGTCACTTTACTAAATAATGACATTACTTTCTAGACTCATTGTTAGTGCGCCATTTTGCTAGTAGTACAAGGCAGGCCAATCTCTTTGGTTCACAACGAAGCATACTTACGTCTGAGTGCCTGTCTGTTTAAACATTCACAAATAATGTAATCCGAATTATATCATTTCTTTATTCGCAATCCGCGGGTCCGCCATTGGAGTTTTTAGCTTTGTTCCTTCGACATGATTGAAGCGGATTACGTGCTTATGGTAATCTATAGCGGGTTTGATCGAAAGCGCCTTTTAACGAGCAAATGTAACGGTAAGGTTTAATCCGCGAACGAACCTTATTGAATTCAGCCCCGAATAAAAGAAAAGCTCCGATATTGAAAGATCTTCTCGAGAACATTTTAATGTTTGGTGTAGGAGTATTATCCCTTTACATTCGGCTAAAAATAAGGTTTCATGTCTCAGATTAGGGATGCTCTCCTTCCACCTGAATGTGGCATATTCTTAACGTAGCGGGTATTCTTTTTTATCTTAAGTTAGCCACCTCCGTGGCTCTGCAATATCCGCTCGCGTTCCGGCTCGAGTATGGAGTAGTTCTTTCGTGAACGACGTTTTTGATGGGCGCCGGAGACAACTAAAAAGGCTTTCGGCTAATAGGAGAAATGATGTGTGTACTCACAATAATTATTAGGTATGAGGTCGGGCTCCGCGTCGTCGTGCTCGGCGGGCTTGTCGGTGCGCGGCGCGGGCGGCTTACGGGGCGCACGGCGGCGGCGGGCAGCCCGCCAGGCGCCCACCGCTAGGGCCAGCGCAGCCCCCGCGCCCGCCGCCGTCGCCCCCGCCGCGCCTGCCGCACCAGCTCCTAGCGAACTCTCCGATGCTGTCAACAATACATTGACGTTTAGAAAGTTGTTACTTTTCGTTGCACTTCTAGGTTTACTCTGCTTGTTGAGCGAGGGATTATTATCCGAGTGTGAACAGCAAGACCTTTGTCTTTTATCGAAACTTTATTCTTATTTCTATACTTAACGGTTTTTTTTCAAGTACACGTACATTTTCAATATTTAAGTCTTAAGGATGGAAATCCGGTTCCCTGGTGAAACATCGACAGATCAACAAATAATAGGTTACTATTATAATTATTAATAACTTAACAGTTATTATTGATTAATCCTTTTATAAATCAGTAAATAATCATTATGAATCCGCACGTCGCTGAGGTAGTTAGACCATGCTTCAGGGACCAGCGTCCTCCGACATTTCTTAAGTGACTGTATCGAAGAATTACTCATTTAACAACTAAGATAAAAGTAATAAGTTATGCATAACAGATTCAAATGTCCGCATGTGTGAATTTGCGTTTCTGAGTGGGTGTGAGTGTTAATGTATTCGTGTGTATATACATACACACATATATATATATATATATATACATTACAGCAATCCAGTGATCTTGATATTGAGCCACGAAAGTATAGCTATATTTAGGTCTATTTTACAATAAGCTTTTATAGTTGTTTTATTGTCTTTTTTATTTACCCCGTTGTAATTTATAACATTTATAACATTACCTATGTAACTACTTTGGCAACACACCGTGTGGCCGCGTGACATTGAGCACAACCACAACAATCTTTGGTTATAAAAGATCTCGACCATAACTAACGACCATTAATTAATAACGCCCACACGTTAAACGAGTTTTAAACGTTCCCTAACATGTCTTTATTAAAACGAAGCACCTTGCAATATACGGACAGAATAACTGTAAAGTAGAGCGCTCAGTAGAACTTTGGCTAAACAAAGTTTTGCACAAAATAGGTGCTCGAACAATAAGCGTATATCACACAGAGGCGGCGGTAGGTACAATGCATGCAGCCAGCGACGCTCGCTCCACTGCCCGTGGTAATAAATTCGATACGGCATTAGCATAACTATTGTAAGCGAAACGCGAGACTACACATTCTCCCGAAGACAGCCCCTTCATGAGTTAAAATCTACATACTTGCTGCGCTTAACGAGTTCGGTGAATGGTACAGAAGTCGAACGTGTGAAATTACAGGTGAAAATTAAAACGAATGACTAAAATGAACTAACTATACGTTTAGTTGATAGCTTATAGTTGGTATACGTGCCATTGGCTGCGGCTTCAGAAATTCGTCCGTCGAAGTCGTCTGTCTGTGATCGACTTCAATCATCATTATATAACAAACATGTATGTAATATTACTCTCGAAGTCCCAAGTGTAATACCTCATTTGTAAACGTCACGCCTTCGACGCGCTTTTTACGCATTGTTTGTGTCGAGGTAACTTTTTGCTGTGTAATTATGGCAGGTGTTGGTGCTGTCACAGGCGAACACCACAGCACCACAGCGTGACAATTGCTTACAATATAGGCACCTAACACTATAATCTTTTTGAACATTTAAAAAAACCGACTTCAAATGACATGGAAAAGTAATAGAATGAAAATATCAACAACATAGTCGAAGACTGCGCATAACGCGAGATAACTCAAAAAAAATTGTCAGATTTCGCTCAAATGGGAATAAATGACAAGCTCCAGCTCTCGATTAATATAAGAATCATCAAAATCGGTAAACCCAGTTAAAAATTATAAGGTAACGAACATTTAAAAACATACAGTCGAATTGAGGACACCCTCCTTTTTTTAAGTCGGTTAAAAATAAACAATTATGTGCGCTAGACGTCTGCTTATTATATGATTGATTCAGTTTGATCGGCCGGAGACACCACACGTGAAGGTGATGGAAGATAAAGTAATTTAATATTCATTTATAAACAATTGAAGAAACGATTTCTTCAGTTCTTTAAATTCAGCTCTAAATGTCAAGTGTCTCAATGTCAGGATTAATTACTCGTTGCGTGTCATTGAGACACTACGTGTGTATGTTGCGTGTAGAACATAATAGGAAAGGTTTACAAAAATATCAAACAAACGGAAACACCACTCAAAACAAAACAAATTACAATCAGTCATTTAGTCAGCTACAAGCTGTGGAACGTGATGTGACAGGAGCGGAATTTGGCCGCTGCGATGTTACACAACACGACGGTCGAACGGAACAAAACGCGACAGAACGGGACGGGCGCGACACGAGAACGACGCGGTCTCGTGTTGAATTGCTGTCTCAACCAAGTTACAAATTCATTTGTCACTTGTAGCGTAGCGCTGCTGTCGGAAGTTGAGGAGTGGATGACGTAACGGGAATGACCGGTGTGAACTCGTCACGATATCGTCACAGTGTCGACGCGAGGTTGTCCCCGCGTCGAGCGCGCGAGGTAATGCTAATTACATCATAAAAAACATTTAAGCCACACGTTCGATGTTGTATGCATAAGCATAATTTGATAATTTGTAACAATTTCACAAAAAATTAAAATGACCCGCTCTCGCATTGCAGTGTAGAATACATAAATTATTATGCTGTGAAAAAGTATCCTAAAATATTTAACCCAGTAAGCCATGTACGGCTAATTGGTTAGACCATTTGGTTGCGGCGAAGCATACTACTGTAAACAATCTTGTGCTGCTTGGTACCAGCGACTTTCAATATGTTTATACTAAGTTAGTACATTTTACCACTTGCCATCAGGTGGGATCATAGTCAAGCGCTAACTTAATACAGGTTAAAAATATGTATATTTCAGAGCTCAGAGGATGAAATTTGTTTATTGACGACTCATTTGTGGTACAAGGAAATGGAAAGAAAAATATATGATTATCGTGACTCGGGCGTTTTCAAATTATGGTTACGATTCATTGTAGTGTAGGATTCTAGCTGATGTTATTCTGAGAGATTGAAGATTTTTGTCGAGTTCTTGATTCATCAGTAATAACGTTAATACAGACGCCTTTTCAGAATTAGGATGAAAACAAGTTGGGTGCATTGAGAATGCTGAGATACTGTGTAGGTGACACGGGCGGTAGTACAATGAGGGTTTTTATATTTCGTGATGAAATGCTTAGAATTGCTGAAATATTGTGCCGTCGATTTCAGCTGAGTTGTTCAGAAGCAACTAATCAATTGAAGATACATAATTATGTGACTGATTTAGCAAATTTCCAACTTCACTCTTCATTCTATATTCCGAGTTAATTTTCGAGCCATGCATCGAGACAGCTTTTGAAGTGAAATTCCTTTTCCAAATGGCTGACATAATTACAGTTAAAATAGTTCCGCATAGTCACCGAAATGGAAATTCCGTACAAGCGTTTCGGCAGCGGAGTCGTGGACGTTCTTCATAAAGGGCAATCGAGGGCAATTAGGCTCGGGAACTAATTCGGGCCATAACGAGGAGGGTCGGACGAGACACGTGATTCGCCGCTGTAACTTCAATAATTAATCAGGGAGAGCGGAGAGCAAAGAGCGGCGAAAGCGGTGAGAGCAGGTGCGCGTATGGTAATGACGAGCAGACGAGTCAGCGTCTGCGAACCCGGAATCATATTCATGACTCGTCAATACATCGCTGCCAGTTTACAAACGCGGCCTTGCCGGTTAATTCCGGTGTCCCCAAACTCACTACAATACATCTGTGTATATCACCCAAAACAGCATATGAATCGATTATGTGGTTTTCAAAACTAACAGTCACGAACCGACAAATGGAAAAAAATCTAAAAAACATTCTAATGGGGTTTATTACACAAATGAATAACTACTAGTAGTTCCTTTCCAATGTCAGCCAATTCCTTGATATGCAGAAACCGATTGGATACTTTATTATACGTGTAGCCTAGCTGTGACTGCTTCAAAGTTTGGCCACCTCGATTATTGAGTAGATCAATAATTATCGTGTATAAATTCCAATTAATCGAGGGCGCAAATATGAAACCTGACCGTGGCGCGTGGGAATAATTAGGCAAACGAACGCCCGCGGCAGTTCTCAACAATATTCCGCAGTAATACCTTTCGATCAGTTTCTGGGGCTATTTGGCTTATTCAATAACATGGACGAAAGAGTATCGGCAATTTTATCTTTTGTAAATACGTGAAATAAATTGCCAGTGTCGCGGTCGCGGGGAGCGAGTAGCAACCGGTGTTTGTAGAAATTTATTAGTACCAATGTGTATTTTGCATCCGACGGAAACAACATTTATTATTATTATTTATGACTATATATTGTATTACAGTAGAAGATCATCTTTTTGCACTTTTTTATTTTTTAATATGTTATTTGCAGGAAATGAGCAGACTGATAGAAAGTGATCACCACTGTTCATGGATAATTAGAATGGAGCAACCAGAATCAATAACGAAACTAACTGACCCCAGACATTAAAAAAAAACCGTTTATTTGCTCTCATTATAACTAGGCATTATCAAGTATAGCAAGCTTAGGTACATTTTTTGATAGCGTGCTACGTGTTCGTCCAAGGATTGTACCTGGCGAGAGCCTGGCGCCTGAGATAGGTTTCAAAAGAACGTGACATATCAACGACATACCGCTTCAGGACGGGGAGATAAAGACGAGAACAGGCTTTTAAGCCCCCAGCCGGTTCGAATAGTTTAGCGGTTGACTCAAGCAAGAGGGTGGTAGCTAGCCAGAGGGGCTTTACGAAAAGATATTATTCCTTTTGCGAAGCCTTACCACCAAGCAGTTGACTTCTGTCGCCTCTTATTTCACCCTGGTCAGCCAGCATGATGTTGGGGTTAGTATTCTAGGCAACCTTAATACAGCAAAGATACCGCATAAAGACAGAAAATCATGAATTATGAATCAAATTTACACTAAATAAGTTATGATGGTGACAATAATTCCCAGTACATTTTGAAGTAAGAGTTAAAATAACGTGAGATTTTTTGGGGTAGCTCAGAAGAAACCACTGATTAAGTACGTGCCACGCTTTCACAGAGAAACTATATCAACTATAGCTATCAGATATGTGTGTAAAATCTTAACAGCAAAATTTTTTTATGTCATCGTGTCTAGAGGTAATGTTTCGAAAGTGACAGCATATTGTAGCTACGATCTAATATATCTATCTTAACCATTTGTATGAGCTGTGAAACTGTACTGAGCGAAGATTAAGCGATCATCTTCGAATTGAACCAGCTCACGCGTGGCACGTCCTCGCTACGTGACCATCACTCGCATATATTTTCATCGGGAATTTGTTTCTTTACTGGGCGATCAAAATGGGCGACACCGATTTGTTATGTTGCACTCCGACACACAGTTTCTGAGACGCTTCATCCCATGAATGGCCCACTGCTGGATAACAACCAGCTTTTCCAACGTTTCCTCCGAAGCTCGGAATTACTCTTTATATTTTGCAGCGGTCACCCGTCCTCTCACGTCAATCACTGCCGGACTACGAGTGCTTCATAGTCTCTGAGTACTCAATAATAATTTTTAGGTCGAAATCCCTTTAGGTATGCTATGTTACTTCTGGCTAAATGAAAGTTCTTTGAAGTTTCAGTGATATTTTTAAAATAAGCTATAATAGCAGTTACTTGTTGTTCTTCTTTTTCTTCCTCTATTTAGTTATCCCCCTTCCCATTCATTTTCTGTCAAGAGTCTTAAGAGTTCAAGAGTCTTAACAGTCTCAACTGAACTTTGACCTTGACTTGAACTCAAAACCATATTTGGTACGTTTGTCCAATTGTCCAATTTTGTCATTATTAATCCTGAGATTAAGCTACTGATAGCTCATTGGTGTACTTCTTCCCTTCTTTTACTGTCTTCCTTGCTTCAGGATGCGGGCCTATCACTTCCTTTTTGGAACACGTTGGTGAAATTTTAGATGTTGCTAATGTCCATGGGTAACGGTGGCCGCGTTACATCAAGAGACCCGTCTGTTCATTTGCCCACTTAACGTAACACGTAAAACAAAAATTGCGCAGAAATGTTCGATTGATGAACATGATCACGGTATGCAAGCTATTTTACTCTCGTATTGCTCAGGTCAGCCCAGCAGTAATGACGCAGGAAGATAATTAGCGCCTCCTAGCTCTGCTCGCTGACACGAACCGTGCAATATATTGCACACTAACATAGCGTGGGGTGCGGCTGGTGCTCTGTGCAGTCAAACGACGAGTTGTTTTAAAAATGTTACTCAACAACGGTCAACAGAATGTACCTCCTGCCGTGGATGCTTGTCATAATTTTTCTTCTATACATTTATAATAAATATGTAACTGATCGCTATCTGTACATGATGTATTTGAGGGAAACCATTACTAGAGGTTTTTAGTAAAGAATATTATCCAAATCAATCATTTCTAGAACTTAAGTCTGTTTGTCTATTCATCTGTGCGTTCGTTAACGCTAAACTTAGAAAAAGCATAATCTCGATACAAATTCTGTACTAAGGAGCAATTTAAGTAACCATTATCGTCTCTGAGCGGCAATTGGGGTGAATTATACGTGAAATGAGGGCTGGCACTAACTCTATGCTAACGGCTCTCTTTCGCGTACAAACTTAAAAGCAGGGAGCTGGAAGTAGCCAGCTGAACGGCGGACGGTAGACGTATTAAGCCGAGAATTTTGCTGAATTTGCAAACGTGATTGGATAGACAAGTTGTAGCGGTACTTTCAGACTGGTCCGAACAGGCGCCACACAGCAACTTTAGTATTTTTACATTTTTAATTTATATTATCAGTTTTTTTTAATATACACATACACACTCACCATTCCCTGTGAAACAAATGTCATGGACAATTCAAATAACACCCATGTCAAGAAGAACATCTTTACATAAATATTAAACCTGGCCGGGAATCGAACTCAGGACCGCCGCTTTACAGGGAACACCACTACCGATCAGAGTACATAATCTACTTGTACTAACAAAGAGCGTTACTCAGTTACCTCTCAGACGGCAGGCAAGGCGAGGTGCGTGCGGTTGGTAATTAGTTCGTTATCTAACGCGGCCTGCACTCGCCACAAAGCTAAAGCAAAGCTAAAGCCTCCAGTACAAATACCGGCATCGCCACTCTGGCACTCCTACGAACTGCAATCTCGGTTCTAAACATTAACTTTGAGTGCTGTTCTACATAACGATAGGTCAACTTTACACGTTAATTACTTATTTTTATCACGGTAGCTCGTTAATGCCTGTCTTCCATCTGGGAATATTTTTGTTGTGTTTGGTATTGTAACAGCGCTAACTGATGTCCGACATAGACACGCTCTCTCTCGTACACACACACAAACACACACACACACACAGGCCATCAAACAAGTATTTCATCCCTAGCCCCTTTGTACACGTAACAAGTAAATGCAGACTTTTTGTCGTTACAAATAAATTAGAAATGGCCGCCAGGCCGGCGGCTCAGATTTCAGATATAAAATAATAACGTGGCCGGAAGCAGCCCGACGTCTTAATCACAACACGGGCCCGTTAGTATTTACAATTTGTAAAGGTATCGGAGTAATAAGCTTTATAATTGCGGCAGTTTGGACAAATGAAAATACATTTCCCAGACTTTCAATTAATTCTGATCAAAGCGTTGACGCAAACGACTTCATTTTGCGTCTTTTAGGACCTTTCGTTACGAGCACCGACAGCCTATTACACGCATAATGTCATTTATTCAACTAACAAAAAATTTTGTCAAGGCATGGAGGTGAGAGAGGCGGGGAGCGTTAATATCCCATGATTGGTCGATTTAAAATTGTACCATATCATAAATCTGATCTATTGCTTGATATCTTGCGCGCAGGGCGTAATTATAAGGTCGATTGGTCAAATATTTTTTCTGAAACAAATCGCCCTCAATGTGGGGTCTAGCACTTAAGCCTAGGCCGGTAGGAGGCTGCGCGGGTGTCGCCGTAAGCTCGTAAAGCGGGCGCACCCGTCGAAGGCCGTTTGCATGAAATCATTATAAATATTAATCATAAGCGGCGATTAATGTTAAAACTTGGCGCAAGTTCCAGCTAATGTATTCATTCCAAGTCCCGTAATGAAACCCTCTGTCGTCTGTGGTGCGAGATTGCGAGCCCTACCTTCTACCACAAGTGTGTATGACGCTGCATAAGGCACACCGAATAAACTGACTCAGATCAAAAAGGACTTACGGTGACCTTGTTAACTGTAAATGTATGTTAAAAAAATACTTTGCAATTTTGGCGTTTTTTCGTATAAATTCGGGTTCCAATCAAGCAAATTTTTCGCGAGTAGCTTCATTTGGATTAGACGCCCAACTATTGCTGTTACAAACATTCTCGATTGTGGTTTAAAAAAAACGCTTGTCTTTTTCTGGTTCATGTTTCATGTTGCTTGGCCTCAACCCATCAATGGCCCACTAATGACCACGGGACTCTCCTAAGAACTGAGGAAGCCTGTTGCAACTGTTGTTTAGTAAATATATATTTAAGTTAAACGTGGTACCAAAAAAAATCGTGGTACCTTATTCCCTGCTATCACTGTTACCTACCACAATAAAAAAATGTACATGTGTGGTAGCTTTTGTGTGTGTGCATTACGCGCGTCCATCGCAGCACTCGCAGCTGCCAGCCGATGCGTTATTTATGCGCGATGAAAATTTAATGGCGTTTAGGAAAACAATAAACGATAACGAAAACACCGTTCGGATTAATACAGAGCGGTTGTACGTCGTTCGGCGCGGCTGCGGCACGGTTGCAGCGCGCCTGCGGTATGGCGCTGGCACGGCAGCGGTACGGCGGCGCGGCGACGTTAGGCCGTCACCGAAAACTATTTAAGTTTTAATTGGTTTAAAGCAATTAAACATCCACTCAGGACACGGGTCTCTCCTCATCACATACACAAAAAAAAATAAAGAAAAAAATATTTTCAATACTAAAAACTTTTGTTTTTGCTTTGTAAAATACTTTTAGCTATTGTAGTGCAGGAAACCAGAGCGAAGCCGTTATTTAAGCTGAAAGCTCGACTTTTTCACTCGATAACCTTGAAATGTTCCATATCCTAGGATATAACGATTGCGAGACATTAACGAGACCGATGGGCACCATGTTTGTCGGGCGGGGCCGCAGCCGCAGCCGCGAGCCGCAGCCGTAGCTGCGAGCCGCATGCCGCGTCCGGACGACCGGCCGATGAGTAATTATTATTCATTGCACTCTATCGTTGATTTATCGCTGCGTTATTGTATTTTTCCCTGTCGCAATTAATCCGACAAATCCGTGCCGAAATATTGCACCTATAATATTACTCGTATATTTCGCGTTTTTAATGAAAATGCTCCATCGTTTAAAATTATTTTTATGGTCGTTTGAGCGTTAAATTCGGAGTTATTACACATGGAGCCAATTACGTGTGTGCGTTGTGCTGCTCGTAAGTTTTGAACGTGGAGTTGGCTGTAGTCTGTGGAGCAATTAGGTAGTTATTGTGCCGAATTCTGATCGATGCAATAATGTCGCGGAGCTAATAATAGTCTTGTAAGAGCTCAATCAAGTCACACTCGATTACCGTTACCGACGTAATACTTTAAAACAGTCTATTGGCAGTAGTTTTCGTGAGGTACTAGTACCTACCTCCATAATAGACGTGATGACTGTAAACAAGAATCACCGAAATTATAGTTTTATTTCAATACCTATCTTCATTTAAGAAATGACATATCTATTTTAAAATGGATTACACGTTGGCCACACAACTTAACATTAGATTAAAACAACCTGAATAAATCATTAATTAAAATTGTATGTACAAGTTCAATTCTTAAACAATAAATTCCTTTAACTTTCAGTATAATAATATCAGAACAAATAAGTCCCCGACTGCAACTAAATAGGAATAGCAAAAGCAATTGTTTCGCAAACTGCATCAATACGAATCTTGATAAATGTGAAACCACACGCGACGGAAAGAGACAGAAGATGGCCCGGATCCCGAAGAATAAATCTCGTCTCTGGAATCATAAATCAGCCTTATACCAGCTCAATCAAAGCAGTAAATACGGCTCAAAGAGAGCGCTCGGACTTAAATGAATCCAGCACATCGTTCGGTCTCGGCTGCAGCTGCGTCGGTGTTGTTAGTCATCGACGTCAAGTCCCTCATCTCTTCTTCGCGTTACACTTTGTCTAACTAATGCTATCTGTCAAACCTGCGCCGTTTCAAAAATCCATCGTACAACAGTTAAGTTTCTTATGACATTGTGGATCGTTTCCAAGCTGTAACTAAGGTGGGTAATGACATCGAAGTATCGTAGACGCTGGGCGAGCGAAATTTACTTATTTTAATAGCTATTTTATTTTAAATATGAAATAAGGCCGCCTGTTGGACGGTTAACTCTAAATAGTATTGACGATTAAAATATTGTGTACAATAAAGATAATTTGTTGTTGTTGTTGTTTAGACATGATTGGAAATAAAAACTGGACAAGTGCTTGTTGGGCCATTCGCGATGTGGGATTCGGTTCACATCCCACATCGCAGCGTCAAAACGCCACACTTACGACTATAGACTACTTATTTAGACTTATACACAATAATCAATAAAAATAAACTGATCTTAAAAATTGCTTAATTTGATGAATATAGCTAAACAGATGCGGTCGAGGATGGCCGAGGTACGAAATTGGTGCTGGCTTTTACCACCAAACTTTCGATGAGCATGTTAAGTTGACAATTTCAATCATTACTTAAGTGGTAGTAGTTAGGTAAACCTTCAACCACTCAGGTTGGACTCGACCACACTAAATTCCATCGACTTTCATAGAAGCAGCGAGGTGGAGAGCTCTTCAATTAAGAGGAGAGTTCGCTGCTAATTGGTTCAAGCCAAAATTTTAGTTATGATTTTCGTTTTTATTTCGATACAGAAGAGCAAGCGCTCGTTCAGTTCCCTACCCAACGACGAAGGGATGCAATTCCTAATGTCGCAACTTACAATCCTATACAATCAATCCCTATATTATTACGGAAAATTGTTTGTAGCTGGACAATACGACGACGGACGGCGGCGGGACGACAGCGGGACGAAGGCTCGCGGCGCTGCCCCAGTTATAATTTGATCTTCAGCGACAACAGCGTGGAATTGGTACTCGAGTTCAAGATGGACGCAAACGGATTTACAATAGTAAACGAATTAAACTGGCTGTATGCTGCGTTGTTATATGATGATGACAGGAATTGTAGACTGAAACGCAAGGATTTGCGTTTATAACCGATTGCGATGATATTTACGCAATATACATGTATATATATATTACACTATATATCGTCTATAAGTGATGACCTTCTTTATCAAATCTATTTTTGTAAGCTGTGATTTTTTTTTAAATAGCAGTAAAAAAATAAGAGTATCTCCGTACAAACGTAGTTAATTAAATTAACAATACAATTTCTGCTTCTGCTATTTATTAGGGTTTAAATCGTAGTCAGCTTGTATATGGACGCGATTTTATAAGTTTCAATTCGTACCGCTGCTCTACAAGCGCTTCGTTGCTATCGCCCATCAAACTATTTATTATCCATTTGTAGAACATTTCCACTGACTAGCGACTAGCGTGTTCTTGATATTTCTGAATTGAAAGTTAAAGGCACGTCACAAGGCATTCTATTAGGGCCAAAATAGTTCCCATTCGATAAAATTGGCGTAACGACGTAACAAAGACGTTCACAGTGGGAAATTGTAGTTCGTATATCAGTTTCGAGGAGGAGTGTGTATGCTGTGGCCTCGGCGGAGTGGAGGGGAGGGGTAGGAGGGGGTGCTTCACGCGATCTAGTTAATGGAAACACGCGATTGATCTGCGACGGTTATATATCGCGCGGCAATCCGCCGGCGGCACAATGGCTGCACGTCCCGCCACTCGCTACTCCAGCAAATGAGCCGTACATTTGCGCCTCTAATGCTTCCAACTTGAACGTATCTCCTTAGTGCTGTAGCGTTTGTAACCCATTATCTGATTTGATCCTAAATTAAGTACGTGCTTTGAACACATTAAATGGATTGTATTGTGTTTGGATGCTATGTTTGGATACATTTTACTCGTTTCGTTCAATGCGGATGTATTTAGACACGAGTATTTAGTAGGTACATCAATGTCAGATGCATATCGCAGATTTTT
>DWKC01000265.1:0-14114 GCA_018249195.1 Racta chiria
ATTTCCCTTCACTGCTCTGTTCCTGTTGATTGTAGCGTGATGAAAAGTATACTATAGCTCAGGAGTATGAAAAATAAATTGTACCAACTTTCGTTAAAATCCGTCTAGTAGTTTTTGTTTCTATAACGGTTATACATGCAGTCAGACAGACGAAAATTTTACTGATTGCATTTTTGGCTTTAGTACCGATCCCTGATCACCCCCTGATAGTTATTTTGGAAATATATTTCATGTACAGAATTGACCTTTCTACTGTTTTATTATAAGTATTAATATAATTGATATTAATATTAATTATAATTAATATTAGTATTAATTATAATTAATATTAGTATAACTATAGATTAATAATGAAGTAGTTCTAAATACGTCTCATTACTACACGCGACTTGAACAATAAAATATTCGATAAATGAAATCGATAACACATAAATATTGTGTAATACTGTATAAATATGTGTGTTTAATATATTGATGTTACAAATACACATGTGTGACAGTTCAAAATCTAAACGACGAGACGGTCAAAGATTAAGTGTGATAGAGTGACTTCAGTACTGCAAGTACGTATCAATACCTAGCATAAAACAAAGTCGCTTTCTCTGTCCCAATATCCCTATATACGCTTAAATCTTTAAAACAACTCAACGGATTTTGATGCGGTTTTTTAAATAGGTATAACATACATGATATAGTAGAGAAACACTGATAATTTAAAAGGTTTCTAATGTGATGTTGTTAATAAACACAATTGGTTGTGCTTACATTTCAAACGTTGGCTAAACCCTACGAGATAGTCCAAAATAATGTACTACAGTATTATACATCTTGAAAAGGTCTACAAATAAGTCTACGATGGTATATGTCTATCTTTTATAGATAACCCACAATATTATATTATATTATTATTTCATTTATTATCCTTTATTTACGAAGCGATTTTAAGTATTACAACATTAGTCCTTATCCAATTAATTACCTTAAATACATTGTGCAAAAAGCTGTGAACGTTATATATAAAGACATTCTGTAGCATATTTCGTACCAGCATTATACCCGGGCGATGCCGGGGCGGGTCGCTAGTTTACTATATCTCTGTTTTTTCAATATTCAATTTCTTTGTATTTTTCAACATCTTTGTAAACCATCCGAATCAAAGCAATATTGTATTCGTAATATATATTTTCATTCTTTGATTTGTATTGTCGTCTGCGTACTTGGAATCATAAGAAAACAACTCGAATTAATACATCCTAGTTCGTAAACATTAAGACGTCGTCACGTTTATTCTTCTGTATGATTGAGAAAATTATTATTACATTTTTCTGCTTAAATTATGTACTTTTATTGTCTGACTTGTGTCTTGCAAAACTTAGTATTTCTTCTTTAATTATGTAATGATTATAATCCGACTAAAGTAATTATAGGTACGTATTTATGATACTGCTTTTAACATCATCACAAATTGGCTATTTTATTTAATTTGGTGGGTTTAACTAACATTATGAAATTTATGTATTATTATTTTTATAATAACATTATTTTGTCTTCCACGTATATTATGTTTGTTTTCAGTTCCGTACTAATTTCTTGGTGGATATGGTTTCATGTCATGGTGTATTGCAGTGTAACCCGCGAGGGGAGATGTTCGCCAGCATCTCGAGCTCTCTTATGGAAAAGTTTCGATTCGACAGTTCTATCAGTGGCGACAGTAGTTTTCAGGTTCGCCTCGCTTTGCTCTCAGTGTTTCATTTTCGTTTTATTTTAATACCTGTGCATATCACATTAACGCTAATGTACACCTATCATGATTCATCACAAACCGTATTCATATTTTTATTTTATCTCGTCTTTCACATTTGGATTAAGCTTCACTTGTAACGCCATCTGTTGAGCAAATAAAGAACTTTCTAACTCACCTAGCTTACATACATGATATAGATCACGATAGATGTCGCTTGGAATTTTGTGACTTTACTCGTCTCCACGGTGTATATTAGTATGTCTATATATTACATTCATCATCTATAGGTACTTGAGCTATGTTTAGATAGTTATAATCTTTGTTTTGAGTGCAGTATAGTATAAATATATATTGACGTCATAGGGTTACATAACTAATATTGTGTGTGAAAAAAATGTAACGCAGACTAAATTGTTATTTTGAAGACAAATTAGAAAAGTCTTCAGTCGAACGCACTACGTCATTGATTACGTCACAGCCGTGCAGCATAACGATAACGCGAATCCAAAAGTTTAATTCCTATTTATAGGTACATATCTACCTACTCACTCAATGTGCCTACAGAAGTTTTCACTTTAAAATCCTATATATTTTATTATGATACTAAATCTGTAGTTAAAGTACCAATAGTCTAGTTTCGTATAATATTTAGCAAGTATTAGTTCCGCGTAACGTCCCAAGAGGAGTCATATCCCAGACTCGAATATACAAATAGATAGAAAGTCCGAAGTACTTGGCTCGCATTCACAACTAGATTTCCTATATTGTCCCCCATAGTACGTTGGTCCCACGGGATGCGCGAGTAGTAAAGATAAAATAAGACCAACGCCGATGTGTGTGTAAATGTTCGCGCCGAATTGCGTCAATCGGTTTAAAACGCTCTTTATTCCCCCGTCAGTAAAGTCAGTCCCTCCGCGGGATGTATGGGCGTGTGCTATATTTATTTCAAGTGTTTGTGTGTGCACCTACGGCGACCATGTGTGAGTCGCCAATGAAGTCTATTCAATTTGGCAGTTGTTCTCAAACTGTACTGGCGAGAGACAAAAACCATTTGAAACTTCCTTTAACGCGCAAGGCAAACAGTTTAATGCTAGCGTTCTAAGAATTGTAATTAGTAAATGATTTAACACATCATTACGGTTTATTTGTGTTTGTAATTACGTTAATTAGCGATGCGCTGGTTGGCTCCTTTGGGGTTCGATATTCCAACGAGATGCGAGTTGATATTAGTCAGGATCGGAGTTCCGTGTTGGAAAGAAGTGTATAATGTTATATGGACAACACACCCGTATAATTTAAAATAGTGTGATAAACTTTGAGAGCCGTATGCGGTGGCTAATATTAAAATTAATTTCCTTGCTGCCCCAGTAGCGTCCAGGGCGGCGGGACTGAAGTTTCTAGTGCTGTGTTGCTTGCGATGAAGTTAAACACGTGTATTATTTTAAAAAACATCACTATGGAATGTTTACAAGCTCTAATAATTAATTGTGTGTGTGTTAGATAATGTCTCCGGTCGATAAAATTTTGCGACGGTAGAAGGAACTTTATATCGCGGACATTTGACATTCTAATTGTATCGGTTTGAAGGGTGACTGAGTGAGGACAATTTATTTGTGGCTTTGATAAATGTACTGTGGAATATAAGAATGGGTGTAACAGAGTTTGATTGGGATTCCTGCAATGGATATTATTCAGTAAGTGTATACTTGTAAGAACGAATTTTCGTTAATTACCGAATACTTGTTCCTTCGATAATATCGTACTAAATTTCATTAATTAAATAGTTTAAATTAAGATTTCATGTAGCACCTACATATTATAGTAGTGTAGTATTTACGTTGTGTGATACTTAGGTACTTTTATCGCTTAATTACTTTCATCAGAGTATCCCTCTAAAATCAGAGTAAAATGTCCCACAAAAGAAACGAACAGAAAAATGTTTTAACGCTAAACTTGTGTCGCTGTTTGATTTGTGACCTCATTGTACATAGCAGGAAAGGAATTAAATTGATGATAACGCTCGCTTCGCTGCATGTGTCATGCCCTGGAGTGTAGGCAATGTTATTGTGTATGTGTGTGTGTGTAACAACTGATATTGATACTTTCAATGCAAACATACAAGCTGTCGTTAATTTGTTCGTTTAATTGTAAGTGTAAAACAATAACTGCAAATAAGAATTTTAACGTAAACAAATTAGTCTCCGATATGTAGGTACATTGATGCATCGGATACTTATTTTAGAAGTAAATGTTACAGCACCAGGAATAAGCGTGCACGATACAAATGTTTATATTGTAACCAACGCTTGAGATGTTTCGAAATCTTCCGGCAACCATTACAAGCCATGCGCCAATATTGCTTCCTACACGCTACTCGTAGGTCTATGAACCATTTTAAGAACAACGTTACACTCTAAGACAACTCCTATTACATACCAAATAAACACAGCATAATGTGCACATATTAATTTAGCGCTCCTGTTCGCCATTATGTAATTATTATTGTTGTCACTTAGGGTGAAGAATCCGTCGGTTCCATCAACACAATGTCGATATGCAAATCGGAGCTTCTATTCTCTCCCGTGAAAGAGGGTGCACACGGAGTTCACTTCAGTGTGGACAGTTTAGATTGTGAGCTCCCTGCAGAGCAGGACCTCATATTGACGTGCCAGGCCAACAAAGACAACTACACCATCGCCTTCGAGGGCAGTCTCACCATTTACTCCGAGGACAGTGAGTGCGCTGAACCTGCGGTCAATCAAAAACATGGTATGCATGAATTAGATTAAGATAAGCTTCTAAGTAAAACTATTAATGGCTGGATGACATAATTTAACGAATACAAACAATGAATCACGGTTTCCGTGATAACACCGACAAATAATCTTGTAATCGTTTTCAGACAAATTGGGTACAGATAATTTAGTAGCAGTAGATAGTAATGAAAGAACGCGCAGGAATTTAGAATTACTAGAAAGATGTAAGAAATTAACCAATAAGCTTACGACCTCTATGGCTAGAAGTGATTTAGGATTAACTACGTGGAGTAAACTTAAGAAACAAAGTAGTGAAACGCCTTTGAGGAGGTAAGTAAGACTTTACTATGTTAATATTTTTGTGTGTTTATAAAATACAGTTTTTACGCAGGTGTAGAACAGTGTTACTTATAATTATTCAATTTTAGGCATCCCTCCGGAAATAACAATGGAGACTCAAATGAATCGACCGACGTCACAAGTGAAATGAATAGTTCCGTTATTAAAAGCCAAAGTTTGCCTAACTTATACCGAAGAAAACTTATAAATAGTTCTATAAATTCTGCAGCACTTAGTAATTCAACGGTATGAATTTATAATCATTTATAATGACTATTTTTACGTAAGAGAAGTCGTATATTGATTTTTATAATCTTTATATTTTTAGGTTGACTCTTTCACCGTGAACCAAAAACTAAGTGGTAATTCTTCATGTATGAAAGTATACGATGTTTCTCAACATAGATCGACTCATACAAGCCAACATTCTGAACCAATGAGTACATCGTCTACTGAAAATCAAACTTCTTCAGACAAAAGTCACCCGAAGTCATTTAATTTGGTAAAACTATTTATGAAACAGAAAAGTATTAGTAATGATGGAATCCACGGAATGGATCAATTAGATAGGTCAGAATGTTGGCCTTCTAGTTCGGGCGGTGAGAGCGGGGAATCGCTAGGAGAGCAAAAACTTGGGGACTCAAAATCCATATCAACAGAAAGACCCCAAGCAGAATTACCCTTAGATGCTGATTATAATGGTTCAGCTGTCTATGATGAAGTCCGATCAGTTAATCCATATAACAGAGTATACGATGAAGTCATTGAAGAAGAAGAAAATCTTGAGGTGACCAAATTGAGTGGCAGCGAGACAAATCTATATGCTGTTGTCAACAAACCACATATAAAGAGAGCTAATATAAACATAAATAACAGCCCATGTAAAACAAGAAGTAGGAAGTCTTGCTCTTCACAATCGTCGGCCACAAGTGTTAGCATTTCAAGTTGTTCGGAATCAGACGGCACACAAATAACAAGAATGAACAAAGTGTTGTTACGAGAGTCCTGTGATCATAAGTCTACATCCACACATCTAGAAGCTGATACGATAGATAAAAGTATGCAGACGTCAAATATTCAAACATCAGCAATTTCTCATGAACGAGAACTGCTTAAAGTAGTGGAGCCATCTTTCTTAGAAAAGTTAAAAGAGGGCGACTGTGAAAAGCCCGTGTTTGTACTTTACCCTAACTATACGCTGCCAGACATAAGTTTCTTAAATGGTAGACCAAATATTTACTTGAATCCGTTGAAAGTAAACATTTCCCCTAAATCAAATGAAAGTAAGAAGACACGCATGCAAGTTAAAGGGAAACGACCTTTTTCATGCAATGACGTAGAAATTTTGAAGAAAAAAGGTTTAGGTCATATTAAGGATTGGGACTCTCTCAACTTCTTGTTGCCTCTAGAATGCAAGCAAATGTTGTCTGAATTACCAGAGCTGACCCAAATTAAAGAAAAAGAGGGTGTGTCTAAATGCAACGACAAATACTGTAACTCGTCACCTTCATGCAAATCAAAGAACAGACCAATGAGTTGCGATTGCAATAATTTGGTTGGAAATACTACTGCTGTGTCTTCGAGTTCAAGTACAGCAACACAGCCTTCATCGGGATATCGAGGATCCTCTACAATGTTGACGGACTCCTCTGCACAAAACAGCCCTGCCCCCGCTGGAAATTTCAATCCTCTTTTTGTATATCGTTACGATAGTGCTACAAGCTCCGAGGCTAGTTGCGTCAATAATGACGGACTACGAATTATTCCTACAATACCGAAGCGATCCTTATCATTGGCCGATCAAACTCGCATGGCCAAACAAGGCGAGCTGGCACCTCCGAGACCTCCTTTGCCAAAGAGTATCTTACGTAAATCCATGGACAAAACTCGCAAGTCCACTAGTCATACAAAACGATACAGTATGTTCGAAATGGATGAATTTATTCAAGATCCAATCGTTTGCGCTACGGCTGCCGTAGAACATAAAACTAAACGAAGATCGTTACAAGAACCCTATTATCTACAAAACATGGATTATAGAAAGAACAACGACATAGCTGCCAAACGACTATCACAGCAATTCCTAGATGCTGCCGAGAAAGATGCCGATTACAATGAATATTATCAAGATGAAGGTGTGGGAACGGAAAGCAGCCTTGAATCAGGAAAATCCAATGAAATAAAATATCATAGACCACACACACCTCCATTACCGAAACCAAGGACTAAGAAAATGGAATATATTGATTTTCCACCTCCAGGGGCTCTTATTAGTAGCGCAGATTTGCAACAGCTAGAAGAATTTCTGAAACAAAGTGGATTCAACTGCCAAAATATGGACGAATGGGATCAAAATCAAGTTCAAAAGGTAAGAAGTCAGGTTACCAAGTTTCTTCAAATGAAACGTTCACAAGAAGAAAATCAGAGATCTACAGATTCTAGCGCTAGTAGTTGTAATAGCAAAAAGTCTGTGAGTTTTGCGCAAAAATCAGAAGGTAAAACAGAGTCTCAACCGGCCCAAGTAAAGGCTATAGAAGAGCTTAAGGTAGTCAGTCTTGCAACTCCACCTAATTCACCTAACATTTCTGCGGTGATCGCACAAAGGCATTATCAGGTAAAGGTATCATCTTTCTCTCTTTGCGCCCCTCATATCACATTGCCCGTTGAGTTCTGTAAGTATCTTTGGTTTTCTTTTTATTTTTCTTACTCAGACTTACTTATTCCTTCGTTTAAAGCCCTACTTCCTTCCCTATGTTTATTTTTCTTTGCAACATGTAATTATATTTTGTTGTTATTTATTTGTTCATCATTTTCATTAACATTCTTTGCTACGTTCTTTCTGTTAATCAATCATCTATCACTACTAATCTCTTGAATTTTAGGCTAAAAATTTAGCTGAGATACCAATCTGTGAAGAAGGGGAAGTGAGTCCAGATGAATTCGGAACTCCGACACTTCACGAAGGACGTCCTAAATACGATCTAATTGATGTATCACAGAAAAGAGGTTTGTTTATATATTAATACTTACAATTGTCTGTTTGTGTTTTTATTACTTCTGGATAACGTAAATGATTCTGATGTTATTTATATTCTAGCGTTAGTCTCAAACGTAACGGATGCTGTAGAAATGTTGATCCAGCATTTCTCCTCTGCAACTGACCAGGCTGAATTAGCATTCTTGGGTGATTCTAAACAATCCCCAGCTTGCGCCAAGATAGCTCTGAATGCACTTTGTCCGGCATTGTATGCGATATTCAGAGATGGTCTAAAAGAAAGTATTGAGACCTCATTCGGGGCTGTCAATAATTCTGTATGGCAAATGGTAGAGGGAACCGCTAGACAAGGTACTTTTTTATATTATAAACAGGCAAATGGACAGACGGGTCACCTGTTGGTAAGTGATCACCGCCGCCCATAGACATTAGCAACCACCAGACTGGGGTGTCACTAACGCGTTGCCTGCCAGGAAGAGAGTAATAGACCCGCTCGCGCGGGGAGGACAAAGACAAGGGAAGCAGTACCTCTCTGAATTACCTGGAATCAACTATGTCACTAACTGGCCCCAGCCACCCAACAACATACCGCTTGAGGACGGGTGACAGAAGAAGAATGGGAAGGAGGGTGGCTGAAGGACGGGGAGAAAAAGGAGGAGAACTGTCTCTGAAGCCCGCAGTCGGAATACGACGAATCATTTGGCGACCGACTCAAGCAAGATACACTTGATACATTTCATAAAGATTTTTAGTTTAATTACTGAAGGAAAGGCTAAATATAACTGGTCTGTTTCAGGACCGATAACCAAGTCACTTAACGAACTTGTACTGAGAATAAACAGTGAGGATGCGGTTACCGAGGGGCTAGTCAAGTTTAACGCATTTATTTTGGGTCTTCTAAAGTGAGTACCTTCATAATCTCTTATGTATAAATATTTGTAATTCTTCTGTGTTTTTCGTTTATATTTCAATTTTAGTTTATCGCATAAATTTTGTAGAGGTTTTTTATAATAATGAAGTTTGTAGAGGGAGTCTTACATAAGCATTAAGGAAAATTATGACTTTGGAGCTTAATACTTTTAAAATCTATACATCAAAAATCAGACCTCCTAAACCCATAGGGATTTAAAAGACCTATCCAACGATACCCCACACTATATTAAGAGGTAGAGGTAGGAGTAGTATCTCGGTTAAAAAAATATAACATATTTTTCTTACTCTCATACAGCGCGCAGTCCGTCGATGCTTGGGTATCATACGTGAGGACGAGGGAATCTATTCTGGCAAAACACTACGGTCCAGATTCCCTCATCCTGGCGGGCTGCATCGGCGAGTCGCGATGTAGGGCCCTCTTGGATACGTTACTGGCCAGCCTGGAGCCACTGAGACTACTGCCCTTTTCTCTGGATCTGATGTTTGAAATGAGAGAACTACACAGAAGCTTCAAGAGAATCGAGAGCGACATGCGAGCAGCCAGTCGGGTACGTTGACCTTCCAGATACACACTGACATCATTCAACTCGTAAAACTGTTCGATTCGACCGATACATGTCACTCGAATTGATCGGCATCACTCTCCTCGTGCATACTAACTATCGCCTCAAATCTAAGCAAATGTCGCTTTATTTGCATTTTATTGTTTATTGCATGTGCTTCGGAATCACATTTCACAGCGAACCGAGACAAAAGTAAGCATCTATCGTGCACAGCTTTCATAAAATGCAAATAAAGGCACAACCGACCGATCGGCGTCCGCCGAACCAGTCTCCGAAGGACGTTCGTTTATTTACCCCGAACTAACTGGATGGCATGTCGCATGATGTTAAACAACTTTCATGTATTTAACAGCCCACCTCGATTAACACTCCGCCACTAACACTGAACCAGCGGAATCTCCTCAAGTTGGTCCGTTCGATGCAGTCGAGCGGCCTGTCCAGCGACGACTGTCAGACCAGCGTCATCATGAGGCACAAGGAGCCCAAAAACAAGGAGCCGTCGACGCCCGATCTCTTGAACGATTCGGCGAACGTTAAGACAACCTTGGAAAAGAATAGACCGCGATCGTGCGTGAACCCCACCGCGATCGGATACGACATATGTCCGAACAACAGCCGAATAGAACTGGAGACCAATAGGAGATGGTCGGGGGTCCAGCTCGGCTCCAAGCTCATGCAAGCTTTCGATCGTCTAGTGTTCGACGACAGCGACGATTACACAGATAGCTTAGAGAACAATAAACACTCCGCTAAACCCGCCGGCAACGACTTGAAGGTAACCGAGGGCCCTGTGTGGAACTGCTTCGTGTAGCGGCTTGTTCATTTGTTTTCGTCACCTCATGCCTAATTTCCATATTATTATTGGCCGTCGGCGCAGGCTTCCTGCTTTTATGTTGGTTTTTTTAGCTTAGTTTGTGTCTCAGAATGGTGTGTGACTTTAATTTTATGTTTGTGCACTATTTTTTAATTATCTCATTTGTCTCTTGACACTTATTAAGTACTTACGTATTTCTAGTAAAGTAGTTTACGAAACAATCATGGCAAAAAAGTAATGTAACCGCAAAATATTTGCGAGTCACATTACAGCTCCGTACACTCGGTATTCAGTCATCTGATGACGCACAGCAGGTGTTTACTCAGTTGATGGGCATGTTGAGTTGGTACAAACGGTGCAGTATTTCTGGGAACATATCCAAATGGAAAATACTATACACAGACTTGGGAAAACAGGCCACGCGAAATACCAGTTTGGACATGCACTTTGTAAAGAAAATATATTCATTGTAGTACCTATCTAATTTTAAAGTATTACTTTTAAAGCTTGTGGATACACCAAGTAGGAACATTACTTAGAATATTTAATAATTTTGTCCAAAACATTACAAAATGACATAGTTATACGCCATATGACATAATTTAATGCTTAAATTGTGTCACCATAGTTCGATAAGATATGACCGGTGAACTCAATAGATAAGCTTCGAAATTGGTCATCAAAGTGTCTGTTTGTACCAGCTGGAGTGTAGTGGTGAGGAGTGGCGGCCAGGCTCGGCGAGCAGCGCGGCGAGCGGCGCGACGGGCAACAGCAACAACTCGGGCGGCAAGTTCCGCCGACTGCAGCTTAAGTGGGAACTGCTAAGCAATGCCGAGAGTCCAAGCACGCCCTCCGGTATGTCCTAAACTTCACTTAACATCACAACCCACTACAGTTTCATTGCTAGCCTGAGACCTCTAATCATTATCATTATAATTGCAACCCCTGACTATAGAGTTTCCTCTGCAAATTTGAGGAGTCTAGGGCATAGTCCACCTAACTTAACTCAGTGCAGATTGGTGCACTTTACGGGGAACTAGGATCTGCAGGTTTCCTCACGATATTTTCCTTCACCGTAGCAAGGGATAATCGACTTATGATACGCACATAACTTGATTAGAGGTGCGCGCAGCAGGATTTGAACCCAGGACTTCCCGTTCGAGAGACCAACTAAAACTGTTAGGCTATCATTGAGATTATTATTACTTAGGTGCCTAAATATGTTAAATTCTAATATACTTAAAGTAACCAATATAATTAAATTTCTCGAGAATAGTAAGTAAGTTACATAATCGAAACATTCCATGACAACGGTTTACGTAAGATCCTTACAGCACATCTCTTGACGAAGGTTGACATGATCATATCGCTTCTGAAGGACGATTTAGTTCATTGTTTATGTATAAGCTAGTCCTACAAACAATAGGCGACGTTGCCTAAAGTGGCAGTACTCCGCAATAGGCACTTCCGTAGTCTCACTTATATAACCATGTACCGCTAAGCCTTGGAACAATGGATTCTCATTCAATATCGTCGAAGAAATTTCTAGAATATCATTATGCCTATTGTATTTCAATCAAATTGTAGTTATATATATTTTGTTTTATGTTTGATGTAAATTATCGGTCTGCCAATGGCGCCAAATATGCAAAAAATAAAAAACTTTAACTTCTCGTGTACACGGTAGGCGTCGGCCGAAAAGAAATCATAGCGATTCATTCAATACAAAGCACTTACTATAAGCATTATTAATTACTTTGAAACAATAGGTACTTAGGTAATCGAATTTGTTTGGACGCTTGCAACCTACCTATATCTTATTTCGAAAATAAATTTAGGTCTTGAAGTAAAAATTTACATTTGAAAATGTAAGTAAATTAAGCTCCAAAACGCTACAATTGTTATGCCGTCTGTAACATTTTTGTATTCACTTTCCGTTAGTAGGTACATATTTTCGTGTAATGTTTACGAAATGGTGACGTCACTCGCTTTTGATTCGCGTCTAATCTAATATGTTGCTGTGTTGTAATTAATATTTTTTGTATTGAGTAACGTAAATATAGTCTGTTTTTAATTTAAAATTTTATTTAATTTCATGATAATTTAGTGAAATAAAATTATTACAAATCATAATTTTATTCCCTATGCATTATTATTATCGTCATAACTATTAGGAGCGATCGTTCAATATCATAAATTTACTTGTAAGCAGTTGAAACAGTTTAAAAAATATTATGTTGTCTTGCATCTGGGACTTGTTCGTAACGTAAAGTCTATTTTTGGCTACAGGACCAACATAAAAGTTCGTTGTGTTGAACTATTTTTAAACGGGGACTTTGTTTCCTTGAATCCTGATATATATTTCAGGTTTAATAATATAAAAACATTTTGTCAAGATAGTAATTGTCCGTCCGTGTCTATTTAGTTTTTTTTACATTTAAAATAATATATTAATATAACAGGACATTTTCTTACGGTCATAAATGCAATTTTTCTTGTATCAAATTACATAAATGCTTTGCGGGTAGGTAGGATACGCAAGTACGTACTTCGGACCCTTCCAACAGTTATCACCAGTAACCATTTTAGGTTAATTAGTTGGTTTAACTCTAATTAAACGATAAAGATCATTAGACATTGGGCGCCCCTAAACTACAAACAATAATTTACCACCACAATCAGTCAGTAATTTCACATTTTTGAGTAACTAATTCCCTTGTCGGTGGATCCCCCTTCTGTAGTTGAGAATGGGGTCTGTGGGTACCTACGTAGGGCGAACGCATTGAATGTCAGCCTTTTAGTTCAATTTTCATGTTTAAAAAATAATAGTGTGTATGTGTCGTTTGTACAGTATGAAGTGTATGACATCTATTATCTTTCTCTGAAATATTATGAAATACATTTTCCATACATACATACGAGCACACATAAATACATAGTTCCAGCCAGTGAGGATGGAATGGAATATTTTGATTTTCATTAAGTGAAATTTGAATTTGGAATTAGATTCCTCCTACATTTTATGATGTTTCGAAATTGATGCGTTATTCTATTATTATTTGATTTAAATACATCACTTATAGAAAAGCTGAAAAAAGGTGAAAAATATTTTATTTCAGTGGTATCTGAACTTATTCCTTTTTTTTGCAAAACGGCGTACATCCAGCTTATACACACTTCGATCGAAAATTAACGCCAATGTGCCAGGCGGCATGCCAGTATTATAATATTTTATAGAATTATATATTTTTACGCGCACACACACTCTCACAAGCACGCACACACACACACATACACGTAAACACACAAATTCTAACCCTGCAACATTCTTTGTGACCTTTTATTTAACGAACCGTTGTAACAATAAGACATATTTTCGACTTGTTAAATGATCGTTCTTAAAAACTTAAACCTTTGTACAGGGGAGACATCCCCGGCGGCGGCGCGGGGCTCGAAGATCCCCCGCCCGGTGTCGTCCCCGGTGCGGCCCAACGCGCCCGGACTCACCTCCCCCGCCAAAAACACGCACAGGTCGGTATTTTACTTTGTATTATTGTGTCATAAAGGTATATTTCTGATTTAATGTATTACCAAAATAATCATCAGGATATTTGACGAATGTTTTGAAGAGATAATACAATCTATAAATATATATTTGAAGTTCTTAATGCTACTTTCATATACATAACTAGCTGACCCGGCAAACGTTGTTCTACAAAAATTATAAAATTAATGGTACCTTTACTAAATGCTACATAGAATCACTATTGCTATGAAGGCAATTCGATATCTATTATAGTTTGGCTGATCTCCTAGAGCACCTAGAGGACCACATAATACACTCCAAATTGTGAATCTAAACCATTCCCAAATCCACTTGAATACACACAGAAAATTTCATCAAATTCGGTCCAGTCGTTTAGGAGTTCAGTGACTTACACATAATACATATTTAATAATAAGATTAAAA